>MU834080.1:0-49654 GCA_029204225.1 Diphasiastrum complanatum | reverse complement strand
AGTCGACTTCTTGCCAAGACTAGCCCAATTTCATCAAATGTCTCTCGCACTATTAATAATATAAAAAGCAAAAGAAGTTCTTCATCACATCATTTGTATGGTCAAAATGTCTCTATTCTCATTATATTCAATATGATGTTAGAAAAAAATATATTTATTACTATCAAAGATCCATGTCTCTTCTATAAACAAACCAAGTTCAATATATACTTCGAGACTTTCCATCAATCTAATTCATTGTTAACTTGTGCAAGCAACACTAATAATCTAAGAAGGCTTTTAACTTATTCTCATGAATCTTCATCTTTTGATCAACCTCTCCAACAAACCATATTGTAGAGACAAATGATTTTTCAATCATTTTTCTCACCTATTGAATATGCTATCACTACAATGGGACTCTAGATAAAATAATCTCAAATTGGCCAATTCAACATAAAGATTGAATCCTGTTTGCGTAGACTCAACTTGTGAAATTCATGATGCCTTTAAACCCCCTTGAGAAGTTCGAATCTGTAAGAATTGACTTGCTTCACTATCTTAAGGTCCACAATACATTACATAATCATTAAGATATAAAATGATTAAAACTCAACTCCAAGTATCTCGGATACTCTTTTGAGTTAAATGCTCATGTTCCTAGCGCCGAATGCAGGAAAATAGCATTCATTCATCTTAATAGACTTCTCTGTCTCTTATGATAACTGGAGATCCAATCAAACAAAAAATTGTACTCAAACATCTGCATACCATAAATTATAGTAGAATAGCATCCACTAGATAAATAAAATTATGTATGTGAGATCCATAGGTTCTCAATTAAAATACTGGAGTAAAGAGATTCAAAACACTAATCTAAATTCTTACTCAATCAACATAGAATTCTTAATCGTCACACTTAAGAATCATCACAATTCCGAATAATCCTCTGACAATAATTAAGTATCTATTTATGATCCGTCAATCATAAATATTTAGATTCATATGATTCATCAATCATAATTTTTTGGAATCCAAAATTATACTTTTTACAGGATTCTGGAGTATATGTCCAACATAACTCAGGAGAAGTAAGAGTCATTCCAAAATCTTTCTATTAAAAAATATTGGATTTACAAATACTTCCAAAACATGATTCTTTAACTGAAGTGCAAGATTCAAGGTCTAGAAACCGTTGGTAATTAAAGACTAAACGCATACCAAAATGACAATCATCTTTAACTACGAAAACTTTAGATTACAATCCAGAATCACATCTAGATGTCCAAAGTCCTGCTGAATATCAATTCAGTTATTATTCTTGGACCCATTATGATTTGTTGTCCAATTGAGCTCTTTGGGATACAATCACTAATGAGCTGAGTCCCTTCCTTAACTAAGGGATACTCTATTGCAAGAATACTGTATATTCAATGCACACAATTTTAACTGATGAACCGAAATGATTCACTACTCATGCATCTTACAAGCAATATAATTCAAAAACCATCAGTTCTCGATGAATCCACACACACTGATTGTTTTAGCAATTAACTTCATCCTAGAGTAATCAGCTACTCAAGTTAATTGCCAATGATTCATAAATCTTAAATGTCTAGGTGTAGATCTCAATTATACTAGTATGACACCACATTTAGATCCTCATCCAAACCATTTATAGGTTAATCCATAGATCTTCCATACAAAGATTTGTTAACTCTGCAAGTATCCGTCAAAACAATACTTGATCATATGTTCATGTTCACCGACTAGGTTAAGTGCACCAAATAACCCTAGTAACCAGGAAGACACAATAGATTCATACAAGATTAATCGTGCACATATGTGAATAATCTCACTATGACCCAGTACATAAATACATTCTTAACTGGCAGATTCCTCCAGAACCCACATATGTTACTCACATATCTCACTAAGATCTTGTAACTCAGCTACAAAATATTTTTTTATTTCTCGTGAGTAAATAACATATCCGAAAAATCTTTGAGACGAATAACATTTTTCCAATCCAACTTACCTCTAATTACATAATTTCATCCACTCAATCAGACCCTCATTGATCCTAGTACTAAAACTAAGATTAGGTTGATCCAATACAAAACTCTCAAACTTATATCTTGATCAAACTTACTTCTATTTTAATCAAAATGAAATTAGTAACCTTTGACCTTTCACTGTACTACTTATAGATAATGATTCAACTAGCAAACCTGTTCTAGCTCCATGTCCACACAATCCCTAGAGAATTTCTCTTATTCGAAAGTTCCAATAAGATATCTTACTTTGAATCTATTCGAAATTACTTTCAAACCAAATCACATTTCTATACCACAACTGGTTCTCTTCTGAAAGCTATGCAACCAACAGATTTCCAAATAGAATTTTATTCCACCACTTCACTTCTCCTTTTAAAGAAATTATAAGTGATTTAGGCAGAATAATTAACATGGTTCAACACTACATTCTGATCCTTACAGGTTAATGATAAGCTTCAAATCCCCCTGGATCCAAGAGCATCAACTCTAGGGACAAGCTTCTATCAACTAACAGATCCAATGTAATCCATATATCATATTCTACTTCTAACATCACAATTGACATCCAAAACTATGGATACACTACCCTACAAATGTTGACGGTGCCCTACAAATGTCGATGATGCCCTTATAGAAAGGCAAAGGTACCTTACAAATGATTTTCTACGGCATTGGACGGAGTGTCACAATCTTTGCATCTTCACTAGCGTCAATTTTAGCGAAGCTCGACGTTGCGGCCTTCTCACGCTCGTTCTATGCACTGTGCAATCAGATTTGACAACAACAACAGCCACCCATGATCTCCCACAGACATCACAACCACTTTTGTACCTTCTTCATCTGCACACCTGCAAAATTTATGTATATAGTAAATACCATCTCAGTATTAAAATAACGAATGAAAGAGCAAAACTGTGAATGAAGCATGATTTGTAACAAGTGAGACAGACATCGTAGATGCTTTCACGCATTGATTCTTTCAGACAGATTGTCAGTAATAGGTTCATAACCTTCACATATCGTAATTAGCTTTGTAAAGCACGTGGTTACGTTCACTATTGTTTTGTGCTCACCTACATTATTGACTTGTATATTTCATTATACATAATCTGATTACAGCACTGTTTGGTTTTGCGTTCAGATTCATGTCAATACTGCAACAATGATACTTCACATAAGAACTTGCTCTTTCTTCAACCCACTTGGTCATATAATATGTTGCTACGAAAATATATATGGCTACCTATCCTACCCTCAATCCTAGATCCAAGCACACAAGCATCAATGAGATGAAGTTAGTTGTCACGTAGAGGTTCGTTCTCATGAGAGCGATAACATATTTCATATTCTAGCATGTGCATACGATTCACATCTAACACTAAGAAGCATTAACCCTACAACCGTTAACACTACTCCACAACAATGATAGAAACTTGATCTTCTTTCTCTCCCTTTCTCTCTCACAAAAAGCATAAGAATGATCAATTTCAATAAGCACCAAATCCAACAAATAGCAAACACAAAGAAGCATGAGAGTTAGAGATGAAGCACAAGGACATTCCTTATCCATTCCATAAGAGGGCCAACCTGCTTGTATTGAAATGAAGAGAACATGTACAAATGATTCAAAATTACCACTATATATAGTGGATTGGCCTCAAATCCTATTGGCCAATTTCTACCTTCCTAACTATTTAAATCTAAATTTTGGAGGGAACCACCTTGAAATTGGTGGGAATCCCTTTTATTCACTAACTCGACTTTTAGTCCCTACGACATTAAAAGTCCTTTTATTAACTAACTAATCAAATCTATATGTGATCATCGGGTTGGACTTACACACGTAGGGTTCCAAATCCCTCTCAATTATTGTGATGCCACAAAATTGTTAAATATTGAATATCAACATAAATATGACATGATATACTCGAAAATGAAGATATGAGCTGGATAAGTATAAATCATGAAAAGACCTAAGTCATTTTTCGAAGATATATCTCCTAAGTACTTGTCTTATAATAAAGGGCAAGACCTTTAAAAGGAAAGACGTTGCCATGGATAGCCTTTACTAGGTCGTCCACACGAAACGACTAGATTTGAAAAGACATGTTAAACTAGAGTAATCTTAACTCTTAGTTAAATATACCTCTTATGGTATAATTGAACGTATACTCAATCTAATTGTTAACTAGACCCTTTCGCGGGAGCGACACACCTGTTGGTTTAGAGGTGTGTTTGCTTGCCCCATAGAACATATATAGATCTCACACTTCAGTCTCGAACATCGAGAGAGAAGAGTTTATGCATATGTAAGAGGTTGAAGAAGTGGATAGAGTGTTGAGAGTTATTCTCCCTTATCTCTATTCTCCGCACTGTTGAGTGTGAGTGACCCCGAGTCTACTATCAATCTCTAACGCATTACGTGAATTACTCTATGATCAAACAGACTCTCTAGCGCATTACAGTCGTTTGTTGTGTATTAGTAAAGCATGCTCTAAAGAACTGTCTTAAAGTCATTTGATTCGTCTGTCACGAATACTTTCTTTTCGGCACTCGAATAACGACTATCTTTGGTATTGAATAAAATTGTATGGATACATATGAGATGACAGTCCCTGTCTGAAGAATTGAGTCTTTGATCTATGTTCCTGATTGTAATTGGCATAAGTTTCTAACGTGCTCTAAAACCATTCGTGTTCTTTAACAATTAAATTGGACTTAAGTTGTTGAGGACTTCGGTCTAGAAACAAACAGTTCGTGAATGCGATTAATTAATTGTCTGCACAACCATGAATACATCGAATATTTCTCGACTCTCTGTTGACACCTTAATCAGCCGGAGTGTAGTACTACTCTGATAACATCTCACCTGTAGAACGCGTTTCATTCGATTTGATAGAGGCCAAATTGTTGTTATGAAATTATTAACATTACATTCTCCAAACACAAGTAATACTGGTTACTTTCTAATGTCTGTCGACAACCAAAATAACACTCGAAACCACTTACCATAAATTGTACGAAATACATAACTTTCTAACGTTGTCCCCTATGGGAACGACATTATTTACTACAAAATCTACATTAACCTTGTTGGTATAGTACGACACTTATTAACTAGGATTAGGATTGCCTCCATATACGTTTCAGCTCGCATCTAGTCCTTTTAAATAGACCTGCTAAAAACCACATAATCATGGCATCATTATTGATTAATTCGGGATCACACTCAGATCTGAGGTGTTTAACCCGTTCAATATAATCTCTTACTCCTTCTCTTTTTTCCATTTTAATTTTACCTAAGAATAGGAAGGGATCCTCCATAAACTTTTTGGGTTTAAATCTTGTGATTAGGCCATTTTTTGACCACTTCCCAATCCATATGTTTTGTTTCATATTGGTTATAAAAACCAGTCTTGTGCGGCTCCATTTAAGGCCATAGGGAATAGCTTAAGTTTATCTTGTGAAAAAACTTCGCCATAAACCTCACATGATTTCGAATAGATTTTGAGAAATTTGACTAGATCAGATAATTCATTATACTTTGGTATCTCTAGACGAGGTGACCTTTTAACAATAACCAGTGGAACATTCAATGGAGGTACAAGAGTTGGCACATTAGGCGGCTTGTCATAATCTCTTTTAGACATCTTTGCAAATTCCTTCAAAAAGACAATGAGATTGGATCTAGATTTTTCAATCAATTCCTATCTCAGATCAGATATGTAAAAGCTCTATCACTTGGCAATAATCAGATTTTTTATTTTTGAAAAAAAAGGATCTTGATCAAGTGATCGATACTTCTAGAAATAAGGATTTCTCAAATTCAATATCAAATTGTAACATAATGTTCCAGAGATTTGACAGTGACTAGATCTAGTAGATCAGAACTCAAAAATGGGACTGGCAAAGGTTGCCTAGGCGAAGGTTGAGTCGGTGAAGGTTCATCACTGCTATTTTAGGTAAAAATCACTTATGTGGCTATTTCTGACTAAGGTCCTTTAGTTAAAAGAGGTGTGAAAGCATTTTGCTAATCAACCGATGATTGTTTGCGCTATAGGATTGACAAAAAAATAGTTTGGATGTATGGACAAATGGGTCATTATATCCATTTTCCATGTAACATCCCAAATTCTGTTCAATTACTTGATTAATATATTTTGTTTGTCATGGAAAGAATGGTTTACTAGGTTATTGTGAAAGATTAGAAGGATATGGTAATGCATGTTCAATGAAAAGAATTCATTGTTTAAAAGATGTAAATAGATGCATATCTTCATATTGTAATAAAAAACACAATATATTGCAGAGGTTCTCCAAAAGGAGAAGGAAGTTATGCCAAAGAATAATATATCCCTTAAAAAAAAATCATAATGAGTACAAGAAAAGCCATTGTTCAAAGGAAAGTATGTCTACATAATGTTTGTTATTCATTCTCACAATAATTGAAAAATATTGACTTGATCAGTTAAAAAGTAAGAAATAATAATTTAAAAAAAAAACCAAGCGATCAACAAAATATTCAAAATTTGTCATCAATAGGAGGCTATCGAAAAAGAAAATTTATGCATTCAAGTAAGTTTTCAACTTTCAGCTTTTAATTTCTTGTTCTACTTCAAAAATCCAGATTGTTTTGCATTATATTGATATAAATCATATTTGTTTTCTTTTTTACATATCTACATTGGTGTTTAGCAAAACAGCATATTCCAAAATTATCAAAGAGCATAAAGATGGGAAGCTTTTCAATGTACTTGAAATAGGAGACTTCAAGGTAGAGTGGCAGCTGGCTGGTGACTTGAAAATGTATGTTCAATGTTTCCCATGGAGCGACCTTCAAATATCCATATTTACATTACACGAAATCATCAAATGACATGACCAAGAATACAAGAATAACAATAGACAAAATCTATCCACAACAAAATTGGAGTATAAGCCAACGTGTAGTGTAGCTCATGAGGCTATATGGTTGAGACAAATGACAACAAGATGGCAAAAAGAAAACATGCGTGAGATACAAACGTGAAGGACACACAGTCGATTCGTTTGGCTGAACCCGAAGATCAAATGTATCCATTGCCACAAAAAATGCAGCCATGGACTGTTACCAAAATCCGAGGAACAAGCAGCCTCAAGGCAAACAGGAGAATCATAATAGTTCATCCTATGTCGAAGATCCCGAAAGTTCTAAAATCGGCAAAGAAAGGTCGAATAATTTGATAGCCTACCTATGTACAGACATGTGCGCAGCTCGACATCTGACACACAAGAGGTAATTCTTGATTCAGGAGCAACCTCTCACTTTGTCACATCCACAGACGAATAATGTTTGACTTTTGAAGTACAGATCCATCTAGATACATAGTTTTTGGAGATGGATCAAGACATCAAGTGAATGGCATTGGTTCGTTATGGCTCAACACAAACGACAAAGACTGAAGACTAGACGATGTTCTATTCATACCCACACTGTAGCAAGACTTGCTCTCAGTTGCAAGAATAGCAGACGTTGGGATGCGCATGATGTTTTCAGACGAAACATACAATGTCGTTGATGCCAACATCAGCACACTGATTACACAAGGAAGACAAAAAGACGACTTGTATCATCTGAAAGTACGCCTACCAGCAGATCAAGCACACCAAGCTCATGAATCTACAGATATTATATGGCACAAAAGACTATGCCACATGAACCCGATGGCATTGTATCAAGCAAGCCAACATGGAGCTATCACAAGAGCCAGCATCACAAATGCAATGAACTCAACAACCTGTGATGCGTGCATGAAAGAGAAGTTGTCTCGGACTCCTTTCACCAAAGACTCTTTCAAAACAAAGATTTTGGAGCTAGTACATTCGAACATCTGCGGACCCTTCAACGTGATCTCAGTAGGAGCTTGAAATACTTCATCACCTTCATTGACAACTACATCAGGTTCTTGACAGTCTATTTTATACACAACAAGTCAGAAGCACTCGACAAGTTCACAAAATACGTGAATTGGGCAGAAAGATGCACAGGAAGCAAAGTGAAGCAGATCAGAACTGATCATGGTGGAGAATACATCTCGAACCACTTCCTGACTTCTACAACGATCGAGGAATCCTTCACATAAGGACTGCATCCTATACACCACAACACAACGGTGTTGTTGAAAGAAAGAACATGACACTCATGGAAGCCGCAAGGTGCATGATCGCCTATTCGAAAGCAACAAGATCGCTATGGGCTGAAGCAGTAGCTACAACCGCCTACATCCAGATTAGGATCGGCAAATCAGGTGTTTCTCACATGACACCACACGAACTATGGTGGGGTAAAAAGCCCAATCTGATGCACGTTCGAATCTTTGGTTGTGCAACTTATGCACATGTTCCAAGCAAGCTTCGAAAGAAGCTCGATGAGAAAGCCGAACAAGGATACCTTGTCGGATATGACAACCATTCGCCATACTACATGATCTACATGCCATAGACGAATCAAGTGAAGACAATCAAAGACGTCAAGTTCGATGAGACCAAAACAATGGCCGATGATGATTCTGCCAGTTATGAAGTCTTAGGAAAGCAGTACTATGACTTACCAACCATGACGGAGGGAGCAGGTACCGAACACTCAGACGAAGATGTTCGTATCCCACATCAGGTGAGCGACGAATCCGACAAAGAAAGGACCGCAAGCATGCCTGCAGCTAGAATGCCTGTAAACCGAAACGGTTTCGGACCTAGCTGAAGAGATAAAGGCAAAGACATTGCAGTACCCGAAGAATCTCCCAGGAGATCAACAAGAGAATGAACAACGCCAGCCAGATTCATGCCAGGCAGCCCGGCTTCAACATTCAAAGAGTTTTGTGGATTCAATGGTGAACCACAAGCTTTCGAGGAAGCCATTGACAATCGAAACACGGACAAATGGATCCAAGCCATGAACGAAGAGATCGAATCCATGAAGAAGAATGAGGTATGGACACTGCAGCTAGTTCCAGATAAACTGTTAGCAGATTTCAGAGAATCTTCAGATGCCAAGCCAAGCTAAAACACAGAGCATGTCTTACCCAAGACTGAGGAGGTCTCAGAAGGAGGAGAGCATAAAGAAGTTGAGAGCCGAACATGAGAGCCAAGGATTACTAGCTAGGATGACAGATTGTTTCCATGTGAGCCTACATGGTGAATCCTAGAGAGAAGGAATGACCATGTAGGGGCTAGGGACATTCCTAAGCAATGTAAATAAATGTAGACCCATCTTAAATAAAAGTAGAGTGAGCCACCTTTTGATGGTGACCTCTAGTGGAAGAGCTATTTTCACTTGTAGTTTCCAAACTAGTGGAATTGCCACTTAGGCTCCACATGGGCAGCCCTCTTGCTTATTTAAGGGGCCCCCTCTCTTGTGAGGGAGCTTTTATTGTATTGTCATTTCTCTTGTATGATTGAAGAGTTATTGGCAATTGAGAAGCTCCTTGTTCATGGCTATTTTCTTGAGTGAAATTCCTATGAACATGCTTTGATTTCCTTATTGTGGTTGTGGATTAATTAGATTTCTTGCTTTCTTTATTGCAATGTGGAATGTAGACGTGGATTAGCTTTCTTGTTTTTTGATTTTGTAATTTTCAACATCGAGGTAAACTATATAGGCTGAGATTGTAGATCGAATCTTGCATATTCACTAACAATCTTGTCCTTGATTGTTCTTGGGCATTCCAAGCATCAAGAGTGGTGTATTTCTTGATTCTTGGGATGTTAGAATGCTATTAGGTAGTTATCTTTCTTGTTTCTTGTTTTTGTTGTGTACATTAATCTTGATGTTGTATTGTTCTCTGATTTCTTAGAGTAGTCTAGTAGACAGATTTGTAGATTGCTCTCTGATCCAGAACGCTAATCTGTTGAGCAAGGATTGGTTACATGGCTTGTAACTACGTGTAGCTAGAGTGACGAAACTGCTTCATCCCACTAACAAGCTAGGAATACAAACGTTGAACTAACAAACGATCTGCTTGGAAGCAGTTCTAAACTAGAGGATCTAATTTAAAAGAATTGAGTTCTAGAAACAGGCAGAAACACTTGGTTTTCAGAGCGGAAACCACCTAAGAAGAACACGTAATGAAGTGAGAAGAAGAAGTAGAAAATCGTGTTCACAGATTCTAGCTAGAATCTGTGAACATTTGGCACCATTCCCACTGCTACACAGACACTTATAAACATCAAACCATTCTGATCTATGCTGCCTAACCATCTATCTAAAGGCTCACATATGCATCCCGACCGAGCCTTCACGATCCTTCCTGGCCGAGCTCCATGACTCATGTCTGGACCGGACCGAGCCTTGCTTCATTTCCTATTGAAACCACACGACAACTCTCGATCATTCCTGGCCGAGCTCCACAACTCACGTCTGGACTGAACCGAGCCTTGTTTCATTTCCTATTAAAACCACACAACAACTCTTGACTGAGTTGCTACCATAAATATTTCGCCACGTCCTAAGTTTAAATCTCAACTGATACTCATCGATCAGAGGTCTCAACCGAGCTTTCCATTAACACCTCGACCGAGTCTTCCCGTGGTCTTTCTGTCAAATCTCGACCGGAGACTTCTGTGAAATCTTGACCAGAGACTTCTATCAAATCTCAACCAGAGACTTTTGTCAAATCTCGACTGGTGACTTCTGTCAAATTTGGACCAAAAACTTCTGTTAAATCTCGACCGGAGACATCCGACACAATCTCAACCAGAGACTTTTGTCAAATCTCGACTGAAGCCTTTCATTCAAATCTCAACCGAGGTCATTTGTTCAAATCTCAACCGAGCTTATTCGTCCAAATCTCAATCAAGGTCATTTGTTCGAATCTGGACCGAGGTCTTTTGTCCAAATCTCAACCGAGGGCATTCATTCGGATCTCAACCAAGGGTATTTGTCACAATCTCTATCGAGTGTCTTCTATCAAATCTCAACCGACACAATATATCAAATCTCACCCGAGGGCATTCCTTTCGATCTCGACCGAATGCACCTGCTTCACCTCTTGACCGACAGTTTTTTAAGACCATCTCAACCGAGTGTTTTGATTCAAATCTTGATCGAGTCGGATAGCTCTCAAATCTCGCCGCGTCTGCACTTCAAATCTCGATGGGGGCATTCACTCATATCTGGACCGCACCCAAATGATCAAATCTCGACCGCGACATTGGCTCAAATCTCGACCGCGCCTTAACCTTCAGCTCTCAGCTGCGCCATTCCATTATGCTCTCGACCGAGGCTGAGGACTCCATCAGGTTTCCATACCATCTCGACCGACTGTTATTCATTCACAATCTCTAATGGGTCTCCATTGCATCTTGACCGAGCCAGCAATTGCTCAGACTTCGACCTCACCAGCACGCGCTCAGATTTTGACCGGCCCCTATACACTGCGTAACTCGACTGAGCCTTACCTCCATCACACACTCAGCCAACTCCTCAATCACCATCACGCCCAAGCCTTCCCTTCGTCAACTCTCAACCGACGCCTCTCCACTCCATCTCGATCGGGTCTTGTTTTTTTCGAGATTTCTTCGACCGGGTCCTACTTTTTGCGAGCCTTCGTTTTTTTTGAGTTTTCTCGAGCCTTCGTTTTTTCGAATTTTTTTTAGCCTTCACTTTTTAGAGCCTTCTCTTTTTTCACAACCTTCCGTTTTTTTGTTTTTCACCATAGCCCTAAACAATCATTTTTTTGACATAACCCTCAACTGTCACATTTTTTGTTTTGACCCTAAACCTTCGCATTTTTCGGGATTTAGCCACGTTTGGGTTTTTTGCTTTTTGATTATTTAAGTTGATATATCTTTCGTTCTTCGGAAATTTCTCATAATAAAAAGATAAAAATAAAAATAAAAATTTACAAAAAAGAAAAACACTAGTATAAGAGCACTACATAACCATTCCTACGGTACTCTAGATTTGTTATGGATCGTCCTTACGATCCGAATTCCACAGAGGACTATCCACCAGAGATGGTCTCTCCATCTACAGAACAGGCTCGATACAATAGATATTCTCGAATGAAGTCCCAAATACATGAGCCATCAACCAACCCATTTGAAAGATGGGAACCCATGTGAGCTGAAATTCCATACGATCGCCAACACTTTTACATTGCAGAATCGTCACACACACGAGCTCACCTAAACGAAGCTTTTGCAAATAATGCCCTGCGTACTGAAAAACGTACTCCCAAGTTAGATCTACCTAAGTATGACGACAACACTGACCCTCAGATATTTCTTCAAGTCTTTGAGGATGCATGCGATGTCTATGGTGAAACCTCTCCAGAAGCCATGGTACAACTCTTCTCGATGACCATGATCGATCAAGCACAAGAATGGTTTTTTAACCTTGATTGTGAAGATAAACGAGACTGGTCACTCTTGAAGGAAGCATTCATCAAACGATTCAAGCCCTTTCATTTGATCGAAAGTCCTTTTGTCAAGTTGAGTAACATCAAAATGACAAAAGATGAGAAAGTATGTGACTACATAGAATGATTTAAAAAATTATAAAGTCAGATACAGGAACAACCAACCGAATCTATGCTCATCATTTGGTTCCTCATTGGACTCCCACGATGGATAAGACGTGAACTTCGCTCCAATGATGAACACACATCATTGAAACAAGCCATGTATAATGCCATTTGGGAAGAAGACAAAGGATCAGATGTCGACGAGCCACGTGAACGGAGAGCACATCGTGTTGTCTAGGAAGCTCGACCAAATGAGAAAACAGGAGAACAATTATGGAAAAAGACAAATGGAGTTGCTTAACTAGCAACACCAACAACAAATGGAGAAACTCACGAAAGAGTTTCAAAATACTCTCAAATCTATCCAGATCTCGATGCCGGGTCAATTATCCACTGGCCAAATCCATTATAGACGGGAAAATACTTGGTGCCCTCACTATCGAAGTGCACACACTGGCAATGAGTGCCCATCATACCAACCAGTCCCAGATACTTCCTTGATCAAATGTGACATCTGCGACTATATGGGCCATACCTCACTCTATTGCTATTATAACCCGAGGAACCAGCCTCACAACCAGTCAGGGGCCATTATCAACCTCCTCGACAACAATTTGTTTCACAAAACCAAAATCAGCACTATCCACAACGAAACAACCAAATCCATATACAAGAGTTGCCCAGACAGTCTAGACATGACCCTCAACCACAGTTGGCACTCTTGGGTCCACCTCCAAGGGGACAACCTGATCCAGGAGCACAAAAACATCGACACCCTCGAGAATCTGCACAAACACATCTTTTGGACAACTCCTATGATCACACATACAATCACGATACAACACTCCCATCTGCTAGTTCTCAACCATATCCAAGTGACAACTCATGCTCGTGCAAACGAGATGAGTATTCCATGAACTCAAAAAATCTAGCACAGCTAGCCATCCAGGATGGTTATGCTATTGCCAAAAGACCAATGAGCAACCGCTGTTTTATTTGTGGCAAAACTTGCCACTTCATGGTTGATTGTAAAGTTAAGAACCAATACCATGCGGAGTGTCCAAACTGTGTTTGCAAACACAGTTTTAAAGACTGTCCTAAACAACCTAACAAGATCCTTCCAGCATGTCATATATCATCGGAACCTGTTAGAGTTCTTACCCGAGCATAGCACCAACATCAGCTGACCATCAGGGAAGCCCCTTGATAGCTTCCACTTTACCCAAATATTACCCAGACCCAAACGTGGAACAAAGGTAGTACAATGAATCTAGAGACGAGTTTTTGTGAGAGGAAGAAAATACAGAAGGTCTGTTATCTGCTCAAATCCCCAAAAAAGAGCAATCCCTACAGAGACTTGAGGTATTCTCTGAACTCCTACAAGCTCAAATCACCATGCCATTCCATAGCGCGATAAAATCTCTCACAGGGCTTCAACGCTATATCCATCGTAGTTTTCAGCTTCCTACTATTCTTGACAAACAACGGAAACCGGAAGAGACTCTTGAAATTCCTCAGATTCCTATGAATATGATGAATATAGGTGTTGCTAAGGGGACTAGCATCAGCTTGCCTATGACTTATAAAGATATCCCGCAGTGTCCGCTATCCTTGATAGTGGATCGGGCGTCAATATAATGGCTTTATCATTGGCAAAGTCATGGGGATTCCATATTCTCAATCAACCACGCTACAAACTGTGCATGGCTGATCAACGAGTCACAGACCCTGCATGTCATTTTTCGAATATCATTGTTCGCATTGTAGGTGTCAAATTTATAATCGATTGTATCATTCTAGATTTACCAGATGATGCTTCTTGGCACACCCTGGCTATAGATGGCAAACATTGTCCAAGATTGGAAGCGTAGCAAAATCTCCTTTGGCAATCATGACAAACGAGTCACTATTGACTCAACTAGCCATGTAAAGCCCGCTAAAGTTTATGATGATTGGTCATCAGCAACTTATGACGAATCAGATAGTGTCCCGATCCAACCGAAAGGCCACTATACGAGATCAACATACATAATAAATTGGGGTCAAGCACTTGCCACTATGGACTGTGCTGATTCCAACAGATGTCGTATCGAAACCGTTGCAGAGGATGTGTATATTCTACCATCTTCTACAGACATTGATAGACCCATCATTCTACTTATGATGATTGACCCTATTCCTATAGCTTGGTGCCCAGGAAAACCTAGCCTACTGCCCATGTTTCGGAAGAAGGTATTATTTCCATGAATGATGTTGAAACGACGGCTGAACATGTACTCCTTTATCTAGATAACAAACGTTATCCTCCGAAATCGATCCCACAAGAGATCAAATCGCCAGGGCCTTTTGCTCATGTGCAAATGATCTCCAAAGTACCCAACACACAAACATATAGGCCCAAGTCCAAACTATACACATGGGACATGTATCCAGACGACATCGATGATGACATGATAAGCGAGGCAACAACACCACCCACTCAACAACCTCAAAAACCTCGGTACAAAACACTATAATTATTGATACAAAATTAACTGAGCGTCAAAAATAGATGTGTGAGAAGCTTAAGCCCTTGTCTAAAGAGACAGAAACCAAACGATTAGACCAAGCTTCCGGTAGTGCCTCCATGCAAATGATTCCCAAAGTTTCTGTAAACTTTGTGGAACCACCTTTTGATCTCCCACAAAAGTTTAAAGACTTCACCTTGGATGACGTCGTTATCCAGTTACCACAACCACATCGGGAACCCACACCAAGTCCCCACTCCTTTGAAGGACCCGCTAAAACAATCCCGTTAAACCTTAAAGATCCTGACGAGGAGATGAATCGAATAGTTCATGTTGGTGCACACCTTTTGTCATATCAACTTTCTAATATGGAAACTTTACTTCACAAATACAGGGATGTATTTGCATGAAACTATACAAAAATGAAAGGGATCCCCTCTGAAGTAGCGGTCCATACGATTCCTTTAGAGGAGAATGCTAAGCCTATTCGGGCTAAGCCGTACCGAAGCAACCATGTTTATCACGAGCAGATCGATGAAGATATTAAGAAATTGCTAGATGTTGGATTCATCTATGAAATCCAATATACTAATTGGGTATCACCCATTGTGATAGTACCCAAGAAAAACAACAAACTTGATATCTTTGTTTATCTAAAAAATCTTAATGTGGTTACGAAAAAAGACCATTTTCCCTTACCCTTAACTACACAAATCCTTGAGGAAATGGCGGGAGCTGAAGCTTTCAGCTTCTTGGATGGATTTAGTGGCTATTTTTTGGTACAAATTGCTCGAGAAGAAGGACACAAAATCATGTTTGCAACAAAAAATGGCGTTTATGTTTATAATGTCATGCCTTTTGGCTTATGCAACGCCCCCTCAACGTTTCAGAGGGTCATGCAGATGGCCTTCCAAGACTTGTTACACAGGATTGTCGAGATTTATCTCAACAATATGGGTGTACATTCTTCAGCCGACAAGCACCTCAAATTGTTAGAAAATTCTTCATTCGTTGTCGTAGGTTTGGGATTTCACTCAACCCTGACAAGTGTCAAATATGGGTCACCCCTGGGGTAGTACTCGGACATATCATTTCGAAGGATGGTATTTCTACCGATCCTTCAAAGATCAAGGTAATAGTTTAAATGCCCTTACCTGCAACTTTTACATCTTATTATCGCATCTTTATAATCGATTATGCCGGCAAGGCACGACTCGTTTATTTAGCAAATAACAAGATGAGAATATTGACAAGATCGTAAATGATGACATTTAAGAAGTGTGTGCCGCGATCACTAACTAGCTCAATAGGACAAACAAAATGCATAATAATATTAAATATCATCATTTACGTCTTGTCAATATTTAAATAGATCTTAAATATCATCATTTACGTCTTGTCAATATTTACGTCTTAAATATTGATCTTAAATATTGACATTTACGTCTTAAATATTGCGAGTCCACTAACAAGACGATCTGTAAAATATTGACAAAGATCGTAGAGACAAGTCGTTCCGATTGGGAAACGAAACTCTTCTCAACTATCTGGGCTTACCGCACAACTCCAAAGAAAGCCAGTGGGTGGGTTACCCCATTCCATCTAGTGTATGGTCAAGAGGCGGTAATGTCTGTCGAGTTCCTAGTACCCTCTCTAAGAGTCTTGGAAGCCTTCTCCACATATCTTAAATATTCTCTTGAAAGCCTTCTCCACAGATTATCCTTAAATAGCCAGGCCGAGTCCACTAACAAGACGATCTATAAAATATTGACAAAGATTGTAGAGACAAGTCGTTCCAATTGACAAAGATCGTAGAGACAAGTCGTTCCGATTGGGAAACGAAACTCTTCTCAGCTATCTGGGCTTACCGCACAACTCCAAAGAATCTGTCGAGTTTTAAGTACCCTCTCTAAGAGTCTTGGAAGCATTCTCCACAAATCTTAAATATTTTCTTAGAAGCCTTCTCCACAGATCATTCTTAAATAGCCAGGCCGAGTCCACTAACAAGATGATCTGTAAAATATTGACAAAGATCATAGAGACAAGTCGTTCCGATTGGGAAACGAAACTCTTCTCAGCTATCTGGACTTACCGCACAACTCCAAAGAAAGCCACTGGGTGGGTTACCCCATTCTATTTAGTGTATGGTCAAGAGGCGATAATGTCTCTCAAGTTCTTAGTACCCTCTCTAAGAGTCTTGGAAGCCTTCTCCACAGATCTTTGTGAGAAAGCTACAATTGAGCAACAAGTAAAGACTAGGCTATTTACATTAGCCAAGTCATGCAAAACTAGACTCATATCCTACCACACACAAATAGTTAACAAAAGACGTCAAAAGGCCTGACATGACCGTCACTTACGCAACAAGGATTTACACTCAGGTGACCAGATGCTTCTTTATACATCTAAGAAGCACCCCAAAAAATTGAAATTCTGAAGTGAGGGGCCTTATGTTATCAATAAAATCTTTTCTAATGGTGCATTCCAGCTGCAAACACTTGACAAAATACTCCTAGACATTGTCGTCAACGGTGGTCATCTACGGCGGTATTACGAGGAGTTGTGTTTTGTTGACCCCATTTAACTCTAATCACATGGTATATATTTTTCATTTTTTCTTGTTTTGTTATTGTCTTTTTGCATGTCTATTTCTTTGTATCCTTTCATTGTTTTATACGTCATGTCTGTATTTAATTACTTTAGTGCATCTTCATTTTTTTCTATAAATCTCCATTTGCCATGCGTGGTATAGGTCAGCAAATGACAGACTACATCACAAGGACAAGATTTGTCACATTTTAGGCCCACCTCCTTTCTGTATGTATGATATCTCAGTATTTTTAATTATAACATAAATCTAGTCACTCGGATACTTCTTTCCAATGAGAACTTCTAATTTGAGCCACAATTATATTTTCCCTCATGAAGTTCTCCACTTACATCACAGAGATCCATTACTCAATAACTACTTGGTTGGCATCTCGACCAAAGGCTTTCATTCAGATCTCAACTGATGGGTTCCATTCAGATCTCAACCGACGGATTTCAGTCAATAGATCTCAACTGAAGGGTTCCAGTCAGATCTCAACTGATGGGTTTGAGTCCAATCTCAACCGACGAGTCGGCCAGTCAGATCTCAACCGACGGCTTTCACTCAGATCTCAATCGAATTGTTTCAGTCAGATCTTGACTGACGGCTTTCGCTCCCGAGGAATTCCAGTCTCATCTTGACCAAAGACCATCAAGATCTCGACCGGAGCCACTCGTCAAGATCTCGACCGAAGATTTTTTTTTTTTAAGTACTTCAAACAGCCATCACGTCAAATCTCGACCGAAGCAAGACGATGGCGACCATAAAGACCATGACAATGACATCATTCATATCTCAGCAAAGTGCAAATACTGGAGTCTCTTGCGACTATCTGCTTGCTACTGTCGTGTTCGATTCTAGTGCTCTTCTGTTACATCCATATGTCCTTGGCTACACACTACATCCACCGAGTTTCAACCATCCTGATTTCATCACCATACAGAGTGCCATCACCAACCATTCCAAACCTAACATCGCCGGCGGACAAACAATTTTCTTGAAATTTTTTGCACACATGAGGGGTAGTGTCACGCGAGCATAAATCATGCTCCCGTTACACTATTGAGAATATCATCAACACCAGTCTCACAACGACTGTGTTTTTCTACTTCCTTCACCACCTACACCATTCTGTTACCATAGTTTTCCATCTTTTCCATCTCTCCAACATTCCCATACTCAACCGACATCAAAACATCATGTTCTTTCAGCCATTTTACTTCACCTTTCTGCTCTACTTAACACTGTCTCCAATCTCAACCGAAGCATTTTTTTCCAAACCACTGTTTTTTCAAGTTTGCCAACGTGTCCTCCAATCAGACTTCCAGTTCAGATGATCCAGATGCAGATAAGATCAACATTTAGATGTGCAAGTTGGATATTCAAGAGATGCAAACCTGGTACCAGTAGGCACAACCTTTTTTCAAGACGATTGAGTTCCAAATTCATGTCCTGGCTGGGTATCAGAGTCCTTATTTGCTACACATGGCGTTCGCCAATTACAATGTCACTGCAAGGTCTTGCCAATTCATAGTTCCCCCTGTCAAGAACTATGTCTACAATATATCTTTTGCGGTGGCAGATTTGCATCCATTGGGGTTCCCTCGTGGCCCAAATTTGTTATCAGGATGCTCCAGAATATTGAGCAAACAACCTATTTTAAATATATTGATCCATCAGTGGAAAAGTGGAAGAATAAAGATGGGTACCGCCTCGAGGCAATTAATGATCCACAACTAGCAGCTGTGTGTGCATACTTCACTAAGTACACACAACGTCCACAAACAAAGGTCTTGCGGTCCCTATGTCCTTATTCCACATAATGGCAGATTCACGACTGCATGCCCAAAACCTTTATGATTGGGCACAGTTTGCTTCGAACTGCCTTCATGACTGTGTAAAAAAAGAAGCAGCCAACAACAGTCCTGGGGTACCTAATGACGGATATCACACTACATCAGGTGCACAATGGGCCCAAACTTCAACGACAACCGCAAGTTGTAGATCAAGCTTGGGACATTCCTATTGAGTCCAAGAAGTCCAAGCATTCCCTCTCACGAACCACATCACCAACATGACAACCACCCAAACGACCAAATACAAGTATTATCACACTGGTACAGAAGCAACCCAGCCCTCAACCAGATCTAGCAGTAGTAGGATTATCGGCAGCTCAACAAGCTGATACATCTAAGGCCCAGTTGCCTGACACAAGGCAACAACGAATCCGAAGGAAGCTCAAGCAAAGAGAAAATCATCGGATGGCACTGAATCCGACGATTCCGACTCTGATGATGGTACCCAACCGTCACCAACCATAAGAAGCTCTCTAAAGCAAGTAAGCACTCAATGATCGGCCTATTGGAAGCGAGCTACCATATGCATTGGTTGGTAAGCCAACAAACTAAGAAAATGGGGTGGACGATGCATGCATGAGGAAAAGCATGCATGGCCCTCCCCCCATGCATGCATCTAAGAGGCCCACTCCAAATTCAAATTATCCTTTACCCACACACACTCTTATTCATTATTTGTTTCCTGGTGGGCCTCTCACACACTCTCTCTCTCTCTCTCTCTCTCTCTCTCTCTCTCTCTCTCTCTCTCTCTCTCTCTCTCTCTCTCTCTCTCTCTCTCTCTCTCTCTCTCTCTCTCTTCTTGGCAGTCTGTAGGCCTCTCTCTCTCTCTATAGTTCCACTCAAGTCTGCATGGCAAACCTACGTGGCATAACTTAGTTGGCTTGCCACACAAGCCTATGTGGCAGATTGCAACATGCCTACATTGCAGACATCAAGCCTATGTCATGCCTATATGACCTGCCATGCAAGCCTATGATAGGCCTATGTGGCTTGCCACATGGCAAGTCCCAAGCCTGCGTGGTTTTGTCTCATGACAAGTCTATGTGATAGCTTGGGAGCACCATCTCTCTCTCTCTCTCTCTCTCTAGGTCCACTCAGATCTACATGGCAGAGCTTGGTTGGCTTGCCACACAAGCCTATGTAGTAGCCTGCGACATGCTTGCATGGCAGACATTAGACCTATACCATGCCTATGTGGACTGCTATGCAAGCCTATGATAGGCCTATGTGGCTTGGCACATGGCAACTTTCGAGCCCACCTATCTCAAGCCTACATGGCAGAGCCTGGTTGGCTTGCAGTAGACCACATGATTGAGTTAATTCCAGGAAGTCGACCTGTCTCTAGACAACCTTATAGGTTCTCTCAGAAAGAGGAGACAAAGATTTCAAATCAAATAGAAAACTATTTGAGAATGAGACATATACAATTTAGTAAATCACCATGGGACGCTCCTGTTCTTCTTAAAGTGAAGAAAGATGGAGGTTTTCAGATTTGTGTGGATTACAAGGGGCTTAATAAAGTGACTATAAAGAATAAATATCCATTACCCATAATGGATGACCTTGTAGATCGCTTGGGTGGAGCACGGTATTTCACCAAGATAGATCTCAAGACAGGGTACCATCAAATAAGAATTAAGTCGGAAGATGTCCAAAAGACAGGTTTTTGTTTTAGATTTGATCATTATGAATTTCTAGTGTTGCCACTTGGATTAACGAATGCTCCAGCAACGTTCCAGCAAATGATGAACGATTTATTTCGTCCACATTTGGGGAAGTTTGTGGTAGTATTCTTAGACGACATTCTTGTTTACAGTAATCCTTGGTGGAACATGTAGAACACTTAAAAATCGTCTTGATGAAACTCTGTCAAGAGTTACTCTATGCTAAAGAGTCCAAGTGTGAATTCTTTAAGCAAGAGTTGTTTTATCTCGATCATAAGATCACAGTAAATGGGATCAAGATTGACAAGGATAAAATCAAGATTGTGATTGAGTGGCCAATTCCAGGAACTGTGAGGCAAGTAAAGTCTTTTTTAGGTTTTACACTTTTCTTCAAGAATTTATTAAGGATTATGCTAGGTTAGCAGCACCGCTTAATAATCTGACAAAAGGAATTGTTAATAAAAAGAAAAAGAGGAATCAACCTAGTCCGCCTGTTGTTTGGAACGAGGAATTGAATCAATGTTTTGAGAAACTTAAAACAATGATTGTTTCAGCTCCCGTGTTACAAATTACAAATCCAGATTTATCTTACGTCGTGAAAATGAACGCAAGTGATATTGCAGTTGGAGCAGTTCTATTACAAATGGATAGGCCACTAGTGTTTGAGAGCAAAAAATTCACTGGTCCTCAGTTGCATTATACTACGCAGGAAAAGGAATTGTTTGTTGTAATCCATGCACTTAAAACCTGGAGACACTACTTGTATGGTAGTAAGTTTGTAGTGTATACGGATCACCAGCCTCTTAAGTATTTTTGTAATCAACATGATCTTCGGGGGAGAAAAGCTCGATGGGCTGAATTGATGGAAGAATTTGATCATGAAATCCGTTATGTAAGAGACAGCTCTAATCAAGTTGCAGATGCTCTTAGTCAGATCAGTGAACTGAACGAGTTGTCATTCACCCAGATTTCTACGGATCTATATCTTTCCCTGAGAGGAAAATATGAATCAGATTCTCATTTTGGTCATATTTGGAACATTGTTCAGACTGGTGTTGAGTCAAAAACACAGGGGACTCAACTAACTAAGAAAGATAAGAAGATTGTGGAACAGTTCACCATTCGAGATGGATTACTATTTCGGAATGGAAAAGTTTGCGTACCTGGTGATGATGAGCCCAAACAAAAGATTTTTTTTGAATGTCATGACATATCCTACGCAGGACATCCTGGTATACACAGGACTCTGGACTTGGTTAAGAGAGAATTTTATTGGCCAAAGCTCAAGCCATATGTCGAGTCATATGTTGTTAAATGCAAGCCCTGTCAACTAGCAAAGGCTGAACGCCATAAGGCTGGTGGTTTATTGCATCTGTTAGATATCCCGGATAAGAAATGAGAAAGCATATCTATGGATTTTGTAGTTGGACTTCCAAAGACCCAACAGCAAAATGATTCTATTTGGGTTGTAGTGGATCGGTTAATTAAGTTAGTTGCATTCATACCAATTAAGTAAACTATAAAGGCTTCTGATTTAGCCCAAATCTTTGTTGAAAGATTATTTCGGTTGTATGGTCTGCCAAGTGATATTGTTAGTGATAGAGATCCTAAGTTCACAGGTCACTTTTGGTCAGCAATATTCCATAAACTGGAAACTTCTTTGAGTTTAAGTTCTTCTAATCATCTTAAATCAAATGGCCAGACAGAAAGGACTAATCAAACTATGAAAGATATTTTGAGGACGTATGTTATGGGTCCAAACTCACCCTACTCCTCATCATGGTTCTTGATTCATTGCCAGGCTCTCACTCTACATAAATGCTTCTTGTTCCTTGGCTTGGGAGTGAGGCTTCTAGAGATTGATTGGATGTTTCTACTTGGTTGGGTGGTTTCTCCATAGTGTGTTATCCTTTGTGTTTAGGATTTGTAAGCATGATCTAAGGAGCTTCCCTTATACTTATCTCACATTTTCATTTGACAAATAGATTTTCCTCTACATCCTACGATGCTTGCTTGTCTAAGTCCAAATGGTCTCAACAACTATAGACATATTTTATTCACTTGTATGCAAAACTCAAAGAGCACACTTGTTGTGAAATGTGATATCGTATCATCAATGTTTCATGACAAAGCTTGCACTCTACAAAGACTTAAATCCCAGGAGTAACGAAGTTTATCAAACACAGAGTGATCCATGCCCCAAAAAGTTTAAGACAAAAGGACAATGTATGAAATATAGCAAGAAGCAAACAAAGTGGAAGAAACATGCTTGTGTAGACATGTTTGGAGCCAATTGTTGGCATATGCGTTCAAGCTAATCCTATTTTACGATTTTGGTTTTTTTCTGATTCAAAGCTATTATATCTTGAATTAAAAACCCTGGCACCAAGGTGTAGAGAATATGAAGTATAGGTACTCAAGCTATATTTATATGGCTAATAAGGACATTTGGAGGTACTTATTGTGCTTAGTAGGATTAATGTAGAATAACTATAAGAGGTGTATTTTTTGTGGGTCCATGTTTGAATCAATATTCACCTTCCACTTTGCAATGTCATATGGACCATTTTATCTCAGTTGTCAGTCCTTTGTTGTGTGTAAAAAATTAATCACGATAAATAAGAAGGGCCCTTTTTTAGTCCAAAATATACCCTAAACCCTAATAATTTGAAGATGGAAGAGCTGGTATCCATAGACTAGATACATGAGCTAGATCCTAGAAGTTCATATATAGCTCAATAGATGGTTCCCAAGGTTGAATGGCAAAGGGTGTTCATCTATGAACACCTTAAAAATAGGCAACTCAAAAGATACATTACAAGGCGAATTGGACATAGAGTCATGATGCAACCAAGCTCAAGATCCACATGCTAGAACATATGAGCTAAATCCTAGGAGCTCAAAGCTTAATAAATATCTTAAAATGTTGATTGGTAAAGGATGTTCACCTATCAATGCCTTAAAGAAGAGACCGATCTAAAAGATATATTATACAATATCGATGGGTTGTGGAGTCAAAGACGCAACCAAGCTTGGGAATCATGGACTACAACATATGAGCTAACTTGAAGCTCCCAATGGCTCCCAAATGGTGGAGGGTGTTCATCTATTGATGCCTCCAAGAAGAGGCAATTCAGAGTTGAATCACAATATCAATGGGATGTATATTTTAAAATGCAGCCAAGCTCAACATCCATGGCCCAAAACACAAGTTTGATGCAAATAAAAAAAAGCACTAGTCTCAAAACTTTTGTATCTACGTTTCAAAATCATTGTCCATATTTGCTCCATCTATGTGCAGCTTGAACATTCTTCATTGCTATTCTTGTTAGAAGAAAACCCTTTTGTTACAAAGAAATTACACATTTTTATTTACTTGAACTCATGTATTTGAGGGTGTTCATCTATTGATGCCTCCGAAGAGGCAATTCAAAGGTAAATCAGAATATCAATGGGATGTCCAAGCTCAACATCCATGGCCTAAAACACAAGTTTGATATAAAAAAGAAAAGCACTAGTCTCAAAACTATTGTATCTACGTTTCAAACTCACAGTCCATATTTGTTTCATCTATGTGCAGCTTGAACATACTTCATTGCTATTCTTGTCAGAACAAACCCTTCTGTTACAAAGAAATTACACATTTTTATTTAATTGAACTCATGTATTCGATCTCAAAACACTATTGTACATTTGAAAGCTGAAGATTAGAAAGAATTTGTAGCTTCTATGAGCTGCGTTTGCAACATTCATAAGACTAACTTCCACCTGAAATATGGCTGATACCGCACAGAGCTCCATTGGCTTGTGCAAGATCTTGGAATTCCCAAGCACTATCTTGCATATAAGGAGGGGTTAACCATCGTCACCAGCTTTCTACAGCATACAGGCTTATAAATTGTATCATACGGGCTTATAAATTGTATATCAAAACTGCGTCTATCAAACGTTTCAAACACCCTTGAAGAGCCACATATGCAGACAAATGTAACAGATATGGAAAAGATTGTCATTTTAGATCAATGTAATTACGGTCATTGTTGTACTGCATTTCTTGATGCTCATTCTCTGAAAAGCAAGCTTAGCAAATAGGCATCAGTTATATTCATCGTGAATAACTCTGCTCAATTTCAGTATTTTACTTAGTACTTTCAGCTAGAAGATGTGACTGCTGAAGCTCAAAGCAATTTTAGCTAATGATCATCTTTGCTAGTCCCGAAAGCAACAAAAAGTCTAACTCGGAAGCAAGATCAGAGAGCAAAATCATGCGGTACACTTATTAAGAGCAGAAACACTGTGCATTTGCCATTAACAGCTCTATTCGGCCTCCACAGTTCTGTACAGTCCATGAACAGGCATTATTACAACTTAACACCTCAGATTAGGATATAAAAACGGTTCACATCCTGTATGTTACATCCTTAGCACTGAATATGAGCATGCTAGTAATTCATTTAGCAATTTCTGAACAGGATATGGGCACCAGAGGGGGAATTGGAGGTGCCCACCACAATATCACAGTTGGAGTAGAACCACCTGTGCCATGCCGGTTTCCAGCTCCCGATTTTATACTTCACTCTTGTTGCAATCAAGGAGTGTAACGGGATGGCACTTCTGGTTTCTGCAGCACTGAGGCTGGCTGCCACTGATTGCTTAATGGGATAGCCATACACTGATATTGTGGACTGAAGAACGGTCAACTCTTGAGGCTCCTGATAGAAAGATGGCAAGAAAGTCCTTCCGATCTCTGTATCCTCATAGTATAAAACGACTATGAGCCTGTTGTTGTAGATGCCCACATGGTGGTTTCGGTTGTATATTTGCACAGTCACTAGAATCTCTGTGCTCAGCATCAAGGCATAGGGATAGAACGAGGTCGGCATATCCTGAATTGGGCTGCTGCTGCTGCTGCTGCCTGCAATGCTGAGGTTGGTGATCTGCACATCCTGAAGAGTATATCTGGGCTTGTGAGGATGCAGAGCCAGGTAAGTGATCAAAGCTGCAACACCCAGCACTATCACCAGCAGAAACAAAAGAAAGCAGAAACATGTGCAGAAATAATGGCATGGATCATAGTAATAGCGTCTGTGCCATGAATGGTATCCAGGGGGTGGGAGCTCATCATGCTTGTAGCCAGAAGACCAAGCCATGTTTGATCTAATATCAGACGTTCTTTTGCCGGTATATAGCCCCAGTTTACTGCAACCTTACAAAGAGAGAAGGGGGGAGGAGGGGTAAGAGCAGAGGATGACTGTGAGAAGGATATTTGACAGTAGCAGAAGCAGAAGCTGGAGGTGATGAGACAAAGGCCTGATCGTGCCAGCTCTGTTGGAATGGGATCCAGTTAATGGGTCTGCACAAATAAAGCAAGAACGAATTGACACCCACCTTAGAATTCGTATAGTGGAGGAAGGCACCCAATGGTTGACACGACACATGCCTCCCTTCCTTGGCTAGGTGGATGGATGGCCACCCAAAAGAGAGAGAGAGAGAGAGAGAGAGAGAGAGAGAGAGGGGGCGGGGGGGGAGGGAGCGTATGTGCTGATGAGCAAAGACACAACTTGGGGTGTGGGTGTGTGTATACATAGGCACATGATTGCACAAATGCGGCGTCGCACGCACGAATGCAAGCACGCACATGCACACACACACACACACACACACATGCATGATGGCACATGCCCACGCACACTATGGCGCTTAAAAGACAATTGAAGATTTTGGGCTTGGCCATATACACTTTCTCGTGTTGTCCCTCTTATTAATAGCTCCCCAAATGCAATGCTTGTCCCTCCTCTCCTCAATAGCTCCCACTAGCCTTGAATGGGTGGCTAGGAATGTGTTGGGGCCAAGCACCTTGAGTGCCTTTAAGAAACTATCATGTGCACATGTGCATGTGCATGCCCACGCACACTATGGCGCTTAAAAGACAATTGATGATTTTGGGCTTGGCCATATCGACTTTCTCGTGTTGTCCCTTTTATTAATAGCCTCCCTAAATGCAAGGCTTGGAATGCATTGGGGCCAAGCACCCTAAGTACATATAAGAAAAATATGGTGTGTGTGTGTGTGTGTGTGTGTGTGTGTGAGAGAGAGAGAGAGAGAGAGAGAGAGAGAGAGAGAGAGAGAGAGAGAGAGAGAGGCAAAAAAAGGTAGTCTCTTTCTCATGTAATGCTTGAAGGACCCCACCTCTCATCCGTATTAAGTATTGCCTTTCGTTCTTTTTTCTTCTTTGTTGAGTCTATTCCCTTCCACCCAATCAATCAATCAATCAATTGCACATGGGTATACCTCCATGTCATTTTGGAATATCTTAAAAATATCTGAAGAGATAAAGAATGAGCCACAATTCATATACATGAATAAAGCAAAATAGTGGTACATCATACCCATGCAACCACTTCAGATCCCTTAAACCTTTATTGTTGAATGTTCACAGTTAGGACTACAACAATGACGTGTGTGTCTCCAAGTAGGAAGTTAATACTCCCATGTATTTAGTCAATCTTGTTGTTGGGGCGACAAGTCAAATTTCATGGTCCAAACAGTAGGTTTGGACCACCTCCACAATGAACTTCCAAATATACAACTATTTTCTTAGGTGTGAATGAAATTGTGTCATAAAAGATATTTGGCATGAACCTCACAAACTCCACCAAACCATTGAGAGGTAGGTTTGGACCAGCTTCACAATCACCTTGGAATCATACAATACTTTTTAAATTGTGAAAAAGACCTATGTCAGATAAGATGCTTGATGAACCTTACAAACTATCAAATGTCTAAGTCCCCATATCATATGAAAGAGAACAAAACATTAACATAGTATGTCCTTCGGTGGATAGGTCACCTCAATCATATGATATAAGACTTGAAAAGTGAACAAGGCTCAAGATAATCAATTACTTAGTTGTAAAGTTCGTAATAAATGCCTAGTCATACTCCCTTTGACCAACCATACAAACACCTTGTGACGTCTTGAGCATTTTGTTTTATAAAACACATACAACACCACAAGGCTAAAAAGCAAAATCCACCTTTTTATTTTGGTGTAGCATTGTAGCATATTACTTCTACTAACATTTGTTATAGGTAGTAGATAGATCCTAAACAAAAAGGAGCTTCTATTGTCAAGATGTAGACGAGGTTGTAATGGGTGGGGTGTGAGTCCGCATCAGTGTTTCAAGAATCTCTTCTTGCCCAACTCAACCCCCTTGCCAACTATCAATTACATGATAAGATTTTTGTTTTTGTAATGCTTCATTCATGATGATCCAAGCCTAAGGGTCCAAGATATCAATATCGTGGTGAGCCTACATCATTGTAGCACATACTTCTTCATTACCCAACTCCATCCACTTACATTGACTCTACATTTATATTAATCTTTTTGAGGAATATGCACATTTGATATACACAAGTGTTTTAGTTTGTATATATTGAGAGGTCTCATTAGCATGGTGTAGGAGTAGCAAAAAGATTCATATCTCGCACCTCCATGTGTGCAAGATTAGAATTGAACATAGACCTTGCTAAATAAAATTGCGACTAAGTTGAATATGTATCATTTTGGTGTTTTTATGATTAGTCTAGCTCAAAAATTTGTTGAGAGAAAAATTGGAGTTATTCAGGCTCAAAAACTCTTGTAAATTTGTAGCGTACATTGTACAGTAAAACTTGTCTCAAATATATTTTGCATGAACTTCCAAGTGAGCTTCACCATTTAGATTTAAAAATAGTTGTAAGTATTAACGTTATGTTATTCTCATATAGTAATATGTCCCTAGTGGAAGCCGAGTTGAATAAAAGTTGTTTCTATGTCCACGAATGTGCAATCTCTCAATTTGTAGTTGTTGTAGTTGAGGACATATGAGACACCATGTAAATAGCATTTGCAAAGAGACTTGTACTTAAAAGCAATTGCTTAAATGTATCAGATGTGCATTGACATGGACATAAAAAAAATGACCATAACACAGCAAGAATAAAATGAAATAGCTTGGCATACATATATCGTATCACACTCATCATCAAATTGACACCACATAAAGGGTCAAGGATGGGCCTTGTTCCATTGGGGAATCATTATTGATCTTAGTGATAATTTATTATACACATGATATTGGCAAACTTTGTTCTTCAAAATGCTTTCTTGCATCAAAAGAAATTTTCAGATGTGCTTCACTACTCCATAATCATGCATACAAAATTAATGAAGAATACTTTATGCACATGAGAGAGAGAGAGAGAGAGAGAGAGAGAGAGAGAGAGAGAGGGGAGGAGGAGGAGGAAAGATAGGAAGAAATAAATTAATTTTCCCAATTTGCTAGTATCCAAGAATGATCTAGTGTCTTTAGTCGTTGTTTTGGTTGATTTGACATTTTTCAACTCTTTTTACAACTCTTAAAATTGTGGGACTACAAATTTTATTCTTTATGATATGTGACTCCATTACATTCATCTCATATTTCATCAAGAGTCTTATTTTGGTCATCTTCAGCATCCTTGTCTCAATATTTGGATTTCTTTATCTTCAAATTGTAGTCCTGTGTAAGTTCTCCAAAATTTTCTCTTTTCCATTAAGATTGTTGTTTTATCTTCATTCAAAATATAAAGTAGTGGCACAAATGCAAAGTATTTAATTGTTATGGCCATATTGAACTAAGGATTGAAATAGCCTAATATGGTAGACCGGCCCTTCGATATTCGAGTTTATTGGTTACGCCTTGATTTAATTCCATGTCAAGGCCAGTTTGTGAATAATGACCTTGAGAGGACCCAGACACTCTCATTGAGACATTTGGAGTAGTGCATGTACGTGTGACTGATATATCCATGAGGACGGCATGGGAGCTATGACCTATTTATAGTTGGGTTGCATGGGGATTGCATGAGTTCATGCAAAGGATTCTACTCTCGATATATTGGGGTAGAGATTCTCTCGTCGACAACTTTTGGTTCAGGTTACCACATGCTCTTTTCTCCTCAAGCATTCACATGGCTTGGCTCGGGGGCTAGATCCAGGATTGATCTAGGATTGGATGGGTGGTTTTGCTCCTACATGTCTCCTGTTGTGGGTTTTCCTTAGTGGTCTTTACATTGGTATCAGAGCCCGGCTAAGATGCGGTCTTGGATGGGACGGAAGCACTTGGATTTGCATCTCCGAATGGAGTGCGGATTTCTCAAGGGAAGTTTGGATTTGGATTCACTAATTTGAGTGAGAATCATGCTTTTCAAACTTAGTGGTAGAGTGACCTTCTACATGTTTGATTTTGTTAGAGATGCTGAGGATTAGTGTTGAATTCATTCTTAATATCCTGATGCCTTGAGAAAGTTTCCATTTGATGTAGAATGATCTGCATGATCTAAATCTGTTTTTTTTGGGATGAATAATTTGCATGAATCCATAATGTTTTGGAGAGATTAGATTCAGATTTAGTTGCAGGATGTTTGTTGATGGATTGGTGAGGAATCAATTTGTCCAGAATGAATAAAAGGTGTAGCTGAAAATCTTGAATTTAATGATTGCATGTTGAGGTTTGAGTTTTCAGAAAATCTACAAGTTGTAGAGAGCATGTTTGTCCTCCTTCCAAAATCGATTTTGAATCCCTAAAACAATCAGGCCAGCTGCTAAAAGACTGTTAGACAGCCAGAACGTGTCCTGAATCGGTTCCCAATGATTATTTTGCATAGGTTTGACTGTAGAAGGAAATCAACTATGGGAGAACAAGTAGTAGGACTCTGCTCAGCTTGTTGCTCAGCTTCGAGGGGAGGGGGGGCAGTTACTGATTTACGTCTCCTCGAAGCTGCGGCTCGTTTTTCCCTTCCATTCGGATCTGCAAGTGTTGTTGGAATCGCGCTATCCTGCAGTGGGATTGGGTGTGAAGGAGCATCTGGAAGATGATTTTCCAGCAGTGTAAGAAGTAACTTACACCTCTTCCCATGAAGGCGTTGAAGCCAGCGCTCACCAAGTGATATGGTGCGATTGAAGGCGTTGGAGAGGTCTGAGGAAAGTATGCGGTTGGCAGCTGATCGGATTCAGCCAAGGAGGTGTGTGAATGGACCAATACATTGTGTAGATCTGGTTTTTTGTTGGCAATGGCGCAACCCGAGCTGAGAATCTGCGGCGGCCGTGTGGCAGGAGCAGACATTGCTTCTTTGTTCTCCTTGTGAATCGAGGTTAGGGTTTGAAGGGAGGCCTCTTTGTTGCTTTGTTCTTTGCTTTCCCGGGTTTTAGCAACCTCAAGGGGTTGCATGCATAGGCCTGCCGGCAGGCCTTCATCATTTTGTTTTTTGTTTAGGTCTTTCCAAAAATCTGCCTCCTTGTGGTGATGCATGTTGATTTTGGTGCATATCGGTTAACCCAAGGTTTAGGCTAACCCAATTATAGTTTTTTCTGTCTTGGTGCATAAAGCTGTAGTCGATGGGATGTGATTTTCCAGGAATCCACCTACACCGACAGTTTAGAATGGAGTTATCAATTCTCCAAGAATTGAAACTAAATTTTTGGATATTCAGTAGAATTTTGGATATCTAGAATTCAGTTCTAGACAACAATCTGAAGTTTTTGGTGGATGGAGATAGTTATTGATATCATTTTGGTATGTTTTTTGTCTTTAATTATCCGATGGCTTTGGAATTTGGATAGAGCACATTTTGATTAAGAATCTAGTATGAGAAATATTCTTAAAATCCAGTATCTCTAGGGTGGAGAAGATTTTAGAATAATTCTTATATATTTCCCAAGCTGTTTATTAGACATAAACTTCAATATCCTTCAAGGAATTAAATATAGTTTGGGATACCAGACTAAATCGCTTTACTCCAGTGTTTTATTGAGTCCTATGGATCTCACAGGCATTTCTCTTAAAGTAAATTGTTTTTGCTTATGAGAGTTTTATTTTTTATTTTTATTTTTACTTTTTTTTGTGGATGGTACTCTGCTATAGATTGGCTATAAGTGCTTGTATACGAGATTCAGTCTACATCTCCGAATTTATAGGAGACTGTTAAATCTATTGAGATTCAGATGGATTGCTAATTTCTTGCGTGAGATGCTAGAAGTGGGGCTTTTAACTCATCAAGAGTAACTACAGTACTATGGATTGAGTTATAATTGTCTGAAACTTTATGGATCTCTTAGAGATTGTGGTCGTGTCTTAGAAGATTTGGTTATTCTAAGAATATTTATATCAAAAAGCATTATTGTCTACAAGACATTGTGGACTGATTTTAGACTATGATTAAAATGGAATTTCTTCAGCTTTTGGACTTGATCATTGAAATAACGAGTTGATTCACCTAGTGATTCGTGTTATTGTGATTACATGAAAGTGATGTCTTTTATTAGAAAAGGTCAATCCATTTAGAAGATTAATAGCTTAGTGTATCTCTAGGTTCTGAGTTAGTATTGTTGCATCTCTGAGTACTTATTCAGTTGGAAAGATCAGACCGAGGATAATAATTCATGGGTAAGAAGTTGAAAGCTTAAGGAATATTTCTTGTTTTCTCTTTCTCATTCTGAGGACAGAACATGTTTAAGGGGGGAAGAATGTTACGCCCATTTTCAGCTAAGGATTTGAATAGTCCTAGTAGACCGAGCCTCCGTTATTCGAGTTTATTGGTTATGCCTCAATTTAATTTCATGTCAAGGCCAGCTTGTGTTAATGGCCTTGAGAGGACCCAAAGACTCTCATTGAGACATTTGGAGTAGTGCATGTACGTGTGACTGATATATGCATGAGAACTGCATGGGAGTTGTGACCTATTTATAATTGGGTTATATAAGGATCGTCAAGTGAAGATCTATTTATATCCTATTGCATGCAACCAAAAGGAAACCTATGGAACCAAACCACTCAACTAACAGGGAATGGATAGTCAAATCCCTAACCGCTTCACCGCTGAGCCTTAGTGTGACTGAATGCAAGAGAGGAGAGGATCCTAGCTCTTGGAAATCGAAAAAGACAATGAAGATATGGGCGAGTTCCACCAGGTTATATAATCTCCAAGAGATAGAAAATATTCCCTTTAAGATCTCTCCATTCCTATCAAAGTATTAATTATATGATCCATCAATTATAAATATTTAGAATCTTATGATTCGTCAATCATAATTCACAGGATTCCAAAACCATATTTAATCATTAAAAGATACTGAAGTATATGTACAACATACCACTCGAGAAATATAAGAATTATTCTAAAATATTTTTTCCCAAGGAAAATTATTGGGTTTCAAGAATATTCTTCCCACCTGATCCTTAACAAGATTATGAGTTATTCAAACTCTACGATCAATCATGTAATTAAAGACAGATGGAATACCAAAACTATTTTAACATCTGTCATCCAATATGAGTTTAGTGGGATATAGTTAATAACTTAGAGTCTATTTCCCATTCGAGAAATATTCTATATCAAGAATTTCCTATATTCTATGCACATAAGTTTTACTGATGAATCCTGTTCACAAATAGTTCTTGGTAAATTCTCTTCACACTGCTTATTTAACCAATTAACTTTTAACCATGAGTAATCCAACTACTCAAGTCAATTGCTAATGATTCAGAAATCTCAAATGTCTAGGTGCCAAATTCGTTTATCCTAGAACTTATTCGAGAACAACACCACATTTAGATCCTCTTCTAAACCATAACTAAGTTAATGAATTATCCTTTCCACATAAAGAATCATTAACTTGCAAGTAATTGTTTCGAACATTATTGGTCTATATGTCCATGTCAATTGACTAGTTTAAGTATACGATATAAACTCAGTACATAGGAACACATAGTAGACCCACAAGATTTAAAGGTACGTAACCAAAATATTCCACTATGATCCAATACATAAACATAGGCTATAATCTGGCAGATTCTTCCATAATCCGCATATGCTACTCACATAACTCACTGAGAATCTTATCAAACTTTTACTAACAAAATTTCTTCACTCAATCTACCTACACAAATCTTAGTATTCAAACCAAGATTAGCTTGACCAATACAGAGTCTTTGGACATAAGATTAAGATTAAAGCTTTATTCCGACCTGATCCAATCCATAACAAAATGATACTTGGTAAAATCGATCAGTGGAACCTAAATTTAATTTTTACCACTACTATCCATAATTATGAATAATTCACAGTTCAATACCCCCAAAACTCCTCTAGTTCCAGATTATTCACAACAATTTCTAGAGAGTTCCTCTATTTCAGTAGGATAGTTCAACCTTTGCACACTTATTGGATTTCTCACAAAATATATGCAACTGGCTGATCCATTAAAAGTCTTATTCATATCTCTTCATCTCTCTCTTTTAAAAGAAATTTCCAATTTCCCTTTAAAAAGGTCCTCAGGAGACAATGTATAAGATCAGAAAAATTCAGTAATGGGTATACAATACTATTACAAATCAGACTTTCTCCAAAATCATAGAATATCTTACCTTGAGTGATAGAAATGTTACATCTCAATAATCAACTATCAAATAGAGATAATCATTTGGGTCTAGGAAGTCTAGATTCCACGAATTCAGTCATTCATTCACTGAATCTGAATCAATTGAAATGTCAATAGATTTTGAGCCATATTCACAACCATAGGGAAGTATAACTTCATATAACAATAATCATCCCTTCAAAACATAGTTCTACACTGAAAGGAGTTATATGAATCTCAATTCAATTGTCTCGTATTTAAGAAATTTCTAAAAGGTATAGGTTCAAATAAAAGAGAAATAGATTTAAGGGCCTCCAAATTTTGTAAATAATGAGATACCACTTGGGATCCGGATCTATATCTCATAATTTTCCAAAATACCCTAAGCAAATAACCAATGGATTCTTCTGTTAGTATTATCATTACAAGAATCACTAACCATCGGTCTATAGATCACTCTCGAAAAAATGATATCCCATACCACCAGTTTTCCCTCCAAGAATTCCTCTGCTTCTAGATCTTCTTACCAAAAAGTCAAAAGATTAATTGGTTATCTATACTCAAATATAGGATCAGATTCAAAACCAATTCCAAGAGATACTTCTAGCTATTGAATTCTCTCATGCTCCTTAAGCATTTCTCTGTAGATGAACACATCATCTAAGAATACCACTCAACATCGACCCAGGTATGGACGAAATGTATCGTTCAAATATTGTTGAAATGTTGCAAGTGTATTCATTAAACCATAAGGAACATTAAGAATCTCAATATAACCAAAAACAATAATGTAATTGGATATCCAATGTCCATTTCAGAATCGGTAAAAAGAATTTCATTCTCTTATAGGTTAGAAGTACTCTTAGTTGTCTCAATCATTATAAACAAACCACTCTATAGAGGATAAAACAATCATTTTGATGGCTTAGAACAATCTTGAACTGGCTAAAAGAGATGACTTAACCAAATTCATGAATGTGATTAACATCTACTAGTTAATAAACTTCATCTCAGTGAACCAAGAGTGGCCAACACTAGGAATAGATCTTTTTCAATACTAACAAGTTTTGGACATGATCCATGTATCAAGAGTCCTCTTGCAATTACCATTTTTCTTCAAAATCTATATTTACTATAGGTTTTTCTTAAAGAAACGTCTTACAAATTTCTCCAAATGAATATTGGCATAAAGGTTCTTGTATGGAATGACTTATGAGAGATTTCAACAAGTTTAGTCTAGTTTAGTCATATTTTGGTAAATTGTCAATATGAGGCCAAAAGTCATTTTAGACTTAGAGATAAACTTTTTGAAGTTATATTAGTTTAAAATACATTCAATAAACACTTTTTGAAAGTGTGGGAAAGTTGGTAGTCAAGTTTGAGAGAGATTCAAATTTGAACTTTGGGTACATTGAATATAAACCCAAAAATAATAGGGTTTACATTTTGGAGGGAAATCCAAGTGGCCAAATAGGGTTTGGAACTCTATAAAAGGATATAACTCATGGAGAGACACATCTCCTCTCTTCTCTCTCTCATTTCATCATTATACATGGTTCTCTTTGGGTTCTATTACTCATTGGTGCACTCTCATGATGTTATCTTGCAATTTTATGTGTAGAATGATCATTTGTCGCTATTTTTGGTTCCACACGTGTGAAATACAATAGGATATTATAATTGTACAGACAGAAACTATATTTTATATTTTGGTTCATGTTTGATCGGTATCTCTTAGAGTTTGCATCTCATTTTGTATGTAGATGCTGATTTTTCTACATTGGCAAAATTATTGGTTTGCTCCTTATTGTAACCAAAGATCAGGGACATGGATTGGACCTTGGATGATCTGAAATCCTTCACATGGTATTAGAGCTCTGGTGTTTCAGGTTATGAAAGGATCAGCCATCTTTAGCAAGGATTTGGAGGAGATACCAATGCTAGAGCATGCTAGATTGATTTCTACTCAAAAATCAGCATTTTTGCATGTGTAGAATTGATCTTTTGTAGGTCAAAACTCAATATAGGGTTATATACTTGATAAATTCCGATTTCACACTTGGTTTACTGGAGTTAACCAATTTTTGGTGCATTAAGCAGTTCTCATTGGAGGCTACAAGATGATATATCAAGTTTTTAGAAATTACATGTAAAATTTGAGATATTCAATTTTTGTGATTTTGTTAAAACCCTAACTTTGATTTGATCTCTAGTTTGTGAGGATTGTTGCAGGTGTGGAGGAGAGGCCTCAAGCACCTCAATATCAAGTGAGGTATGATAAGAGAGCAAAGAAAGCTTTACACATGATTAAGATGAATGTTACCAATGAACTTCTCAAGGAGATTGGTAAGTGCACATCATCTTTGGAGGCTTGGAAAACTTTGAAGAAGCTTTATGAATCCAAGTCTACATCAAGAGTGCTTACTCTTAGGAGAAAAATCTTTCCAAGTTTGCAAAAGAAGGAAGAGAGTACTCATGATTTTGTTTTGAGGGTTAAAGCATTCAATGATAAGCTAGCATGTATTGATGAAAGCATTAAGGAGGTAGAACTTGTTCAAGTTATACTTAATGGCTTGTTGGATGATCATACTAATCTTGTTCAAAGATTTGCTATTCAAAAGACTTTGCCAAGTATTGTGGATTTGCAAGAGATCTTGGTGAATGAGGAGTATAGGCTTCAATCAAGAGGAAGTGGATCTACATCGACATCTCAATATGAAGAGGATGCTATGTTCATCAAAGGCAAGTTCAAGGGCAAAGGCAAAGGCAAGTGGTCTAAAGGGCAAGATCAAGGGTGAGACTTCCTCTTTTGGCAAAAAGAAAAATAAGTCTAAGTTGAAATGTTTTTAATGTGGAATCAAAGGGCATTTTGCTAATGAATGTTTGAAGAAGCAAAGAGATGAAGGTAGCAAGCAAATCAACTTTACTACTAATGATGAGGATCTAGGTGGTGGTGATTCTCTTTTGATGTGTTCTTCAAGTCCAATATCAAGTGAAGGTACAAAGATTCATGGTGGATTGATAGTCGAGCTAGTTCGCCCATGACTAGTCACAAGGATGTGTGCCAAAGGGCGAGGAGACCAACGAGATTGAATTATGACTTACTGCATCCGGTCTTAGCCCAAAAACCATTCGAAAAGTGGGGATTGGATTACATCGGTCCAATTCACCTTGTAGCAAGAAGTACCCAGGCTCGATACATAATCGTAGCCACCGACTATCTCACCAAGTGGGTCGAAGCCAAGGCAGTAAGAGTAGCTGATGATAGGACCATTGTCAAGTTCCTTTATGAAAATATCATTGTGCACTTTGGATGCCCGGTGGAGCTAGTCAGTGATCGCAGAAGTCATTTCATCAATAAGACCATCAAGGTCCTGTTGGAGGAATTCTCCGTGATCCATAGAACCAGTACGCCTTATTATCCTCATGGTAATGGACAAGCAGAATCATCCAATAAGATCCTGCGTAGCATGCTCACAAAAACGGTTGAAGCTAGCAGATCAGATTGGGAACATAAATTGCATGCTGCTTTCTGGCTTTCTAGATAGCATATAAGGGAAGCATTGATCAAACACCTTTCCAATTGGTATATGGTCAGGATGTTGTGATGCCAGTAGAGTTTTTAGTCTCTTCATTAAGGATTGCCACGACGCAACGTCTTAATGAATCCAAATCTCTACAACTACGCCATGAAGCTCTGCATAAACTCTGTGAAACATGCTTACTAGCTGTGCATGCACTGGCAGCTAAAAAGAAAAGACGCAAAGCATGGCACGATTGCAGGTTACAAAAGAAGGATCTTCGCTTCGGAGATCTGCTCCTGATGTATAAAACCAAGGCGATCAAGGGGAAATTAAAATTCATAGACGAAGGTCCTTATCGGATCAAGGAAATTCTTAATCATGGAGCCGTGAATTTAGAGAAGCTAGATGGGACACCATTCGATACACCCATCAATGGTAGTCGGTTGCACAAGTACTGGCCACCGAAATGAGATAGATCCAGATTGGTGGTGGCACATTATGAAAAAGCTATTTTGCTAGGCCATCACCATTAGATCTAGGAAGATCAAGCCAAATCAAGCTAGATCCATCAAGATTCGGACAGATCTGGCAAGATCGGAGAAATCCATCAAGATTCAAGAGGGATCCGGATCCAAATGGGATCAAGAAGGAAGAAGATCATCGGATTATGCCAATAAGTCCTCCAAATTTTCATATCAGAGACCTCGATCTCAATAACTATGACAAATTAAGGGCAAAATTCAACCAAAACTGATGGATCTATTACCAAATATCTATCAAAACTTCTAGAGAGCTACCCACAGTCAGATCTAACATGGATGAAACTAATTACCAGTTTGCAAAAGTTAAAAATCAGAGAATCTAAAGATCTCATCAAAAAACACTCTAAAAGAGTACTTTTTTCATGATTTTTGGAGAACCCCTAGGAGATAGCTCTTGAAACTTGGACAGCCACTAGATCTGACCCAGTTGCATCCATAAAAATCTCTGTGAGTTCCTGACGAGAAAAACATCATTTTTAGTGTGTGCGAGGGTTCCCAGAAGCTGAATCCTCAGAACCCTCGCAGAGCATCTCATCCTACCAACTCTCGCAAGGTGTCTAAATGGAATCAGAGCAGTGAATTTAGCATGGCTACATGGTCTGATCTTGAAAATCCAATCACAGGAACATGTTGTGTGAGAGATCACCTCCTGTGGGAGTTGAACCCTCGCAGACAGTCAGAACCCTTGCAGAACCTTCGCAGGGCAGTCAAATCACCTTCTGAACTCTCGTAGACTTCCCTGAGGTCTTAAAATTTTGTGAAGAAGTTCCCTGCCAAAATTTGGGTGGAACTGAACAAGGAAAAGTGGATTTCACCTAATACACACTCTAAATTCCGCTATATAAGGGCTGAATTCGAGTCATTTGTCACCTTTGCTGGCAAAGCTCTGCTCAAATTTTCACTGAAATTTCCAAGTTCTCTGTTTGTGACCAAATTTCTTACAAGCTATCATGTGCTCATATTGAATACAGATCTGGGCTCTGAACTTCAGTTATTGCCATCTGACACTCGTTATTCACAGTTTTTTGTCGTTTCCACATCTTTTTACCTTTTCCACCGTTTTTTCTACTTTTTTATCATTTAACTATCACTGCTGACATGGTCTCCTCATCCTCTGAAGACTCTGGCACCAAGCAGGTGATCCAGTGTGAAATCCCCTCAGCCACACAGATTTGTCCCTTACCCTCTAACGTTCTGATTCAACCATGGCTTTAGACAGTCGGCCCACTTCTTGAGGCAATGGGTTTTTTCCCGACGCTTTTTCATTTTAAGATTAACATGGGCCTCGCCCTTCACGCTTACGCCACCTGGGATGCGTCGAAGTCACGCTTCCACTTCCTATACCAAGGTACCACGTACAAGGTCAGGATTAATGCGAACTTGATGGTCACCATTGACATTATGTCCGGTGACCATCAGCCCATCTCCCATCGTCAGGCAAAAAAGTCTGATCAAACCTTTCGTCACCCAAACTGCACCAAAAATTCCAATCCAGACTAAGAATGGTTACTTGATAGATGTTATCACGGAACCCGTCATTCAGGTGGCTGCCTACTGAACAACTTTCTGGCTGTTTCAACATTTCGCAAGGACAGAATCCAGTCCAAGCTGTTGAATCGGATAGTGGAATCTTTTTTGGCATTCCCTGGCCCCTCAGTTGTGCCATACGACTGACATAGCTTTCGCATTCGCGAACTAAATCTCCATCAAACCCAACAACCGTGAGCGTATCGCAGCTGGCCCCCTGTTGTGTAATTTTGCCTACGCACTTCTCGAGGTGAAAGTGCGTGGTTTCCACCGCTCAACCCTTTTGTCTTCCATCGTGCCCCACACTAACCTCTGTCCACCATCTGTAGCATCCACCTTCTCCCAACCTGCAGTTACTGACGCAACGGCCAGCAAACGAATGTGTGGCGTTGCCTCTTCATTCTCATCTCCACCTACTACCCGAAGATGCACCACCATCACCGCACTAACCAATCTATCAACCACCGCCACTTCTTCTTCCATGCAACCTTCCCCTCCTGTCTCTGTTGTCACTACCCCTTTTTTTGTTCCATCCACGACTGATTTTGTTTCCATTCCCGTTTCCTCTGTTGATATCACTTCTATTTTTGTTCCATTATCGGCTACCCCTTCCATCACCATCACATCCTCCATCGCTCCTGCCGCCACCGTTGCTCCTCTCTCGTTTAATCCCTCTGATTCTCAGTTGTCTCTAGACACTCTGGCGTGGATGCAAGTCATCAACTTTTCACCCCCATGTGGGACCATTTATGCTCCCTCCTCGCCTTCAATGCTCCACTACACTTCAGTTTCCCTCTGTTCCACCCATTCTCTTGTTTGGACAAACCGTCCTCACCCCAGTTTCCACTGCTACTTCTCAAACCCCACCTGTTTCGCCACCAAAGGTTGCTGAGGTCAGCCAACCGTACCATCGCCAGATCGGACTGATTCCCACCGCCCCAGATGACATCAGGCCCCCCGAGAACCTAATTGAAGACAATGACGATGGAGCCTCCACAAGTCGTCGAGGGCGCTACCACACAAGCCCCTATTAGTGCCAGCGTATCGGCTGCTCCAACAGACTTAACGATGACGTACCAGACCTTGGGCACATACATCCTGGAGGCTGGGTAGCAGCCAAGGCTATTTTGGACAGTCTGCGTGACAACCACTTACGTCCGAGACTTAGAGCATTTAATGGGGATTGAAACTAAATGGGACAATTTCTCCTCTCCCCCATATTCTTTGATCCTAATAAGGTGCTAGCTTCCGACAAAGTCAAAGATCAGTTGCCAGTCGCTCGTGTGTATTACCGAACTGCCTTCCTTGGTGATCCCTAGACATGCAGATTTCAAGCGTGGGGTCGACCAGGATTGGCTGACAGGAGTCCACAAGTCCCTTCACATGCCATAGGACTTGAAGAAACTGGACCGCATCAATTTTATGGAAGACGTCACAGGCTACCTGATCCACCAGAGGCGGGCAAAGAAGACTCTTTACTGAACCGGCAAAGTCCCGAGGGACCGACACTACTTCAGGCCGTGGGTCCTATTGGGGGTATTCCCGACGAATTGTAAATAAATAAAATCGACCAATGAAATGTGTTGCGAGGGCATGGCATCCTGCGCGTATAAGCTCATGCCCAATGAGCACACAAGCTAAGTTGTAATTGAAATAATAGGGTTGGGACCTTTGTAAGTAAAATAAAACTTGAGGCCCAAAGCTAAATTTTGAACTTAGATATTACTTTTTTAGAGTTGGGTCCAAATTGCTTGTGACTTTCAATGTACTTTTTGTGGACTCTTGGATCAAGTTGGGTCCAAGATGAATGGATAGGATCAATGTAAATATTAGCCAATAGGTTTTTGGGACAAGGGCCTTCCCATTTTATAAAAGGCACCATTTGTACTCTATTTTCATGCTTAATGAGAAGGAGAAAACTCTACAATTTTGGAAGAGAAGCGTTCCTATTCAATGCTTGCTATTGCTCTTGTTATTTTCATTTGCTTTCAAGTTCATGCTTTTTGGTTTCAATAGTTTATGTTTCTCCCTTAGCAAGTACAATGAGCATTTGAGCTAACCTCCACCCTCAACTCTATCTCTCTCTTTCTCTCTTCTCCTCTCTCAACCTCTTCTAATATTTCCCTTCCATTCACATACAATCATGATGAGAGGTAGTTTAGAGGAGTAGGGTTAGTGTGAGTAGTGTTAGTGGAGGTAGAGTTAGATAAAAGTAGGGAACTAGCTAAAAGTAGCATCTATGCATAGTTAGGTGCCTATCCAGTGAACAAACCCTTGTTGACAGGCAGGAGGGCTATTACAACGTCCTTCAAAGACCCTACACTCCTAAACTGGTTCTGTCTTCAAAAGTGAAAATTAGGAAAATTCTTCTTTATGCTTTCAACTACGTTCCAAAAACATTATTCTGAGTCTGACTATTTCATATGATTAATCACCCAAAGATAAAATTATTTTTGTATTGTTTACTTTTGATTTCGAGCACTTTCTTCAAGTTCTATAGATACACTAAATGACAAAAATCTCCAATCATGTCTTATCCTCTCAAAACAAAAGTCATTGCTTTCATAAGACTCAATTCTCACTAATTTACACAAATCATTGGGTGTATCATCACCTTACCCTAGATATCAAGTCCAAAGGCTAAAAAAACAATATTATCATAGTCTGAAACTATCCATGATATTTCGAAGGCAATTCATATTGCTTTTAGAGCGTTTTAGAAATTCTAAGACATTATTAGTCAACGAAGATCCATCAAGACTCATACAAGTTCGAACTCTGTCTTGAGTACCACAAATACTCACGTATGTTAAATAAACCATTTATAGCATCACACACAAGAAAATGTTTAGCCTTTTGAATCTAATAGATTATTGTCATGGTTTTCAAAGGATCGATACTTTCCTTATTGATCACGGCTATACACCTAGCTTTTCATATCAATGTTTACTTCGAAGTAGTGCAGCAGTCTTTTATCATTATCACTTTGTACGTAGGTGATACATTGCTTTTCAGCAACTAGTACCAATTTGATAAAAGAAGCCAAGACAATGTTATCTTCCAAATTCGACATGACAATTTGGGCGAAGGGGCTCATTCACTTCTTCTCTGCCTTGGTATACAAATCCACAGAGACAAAAAACAGAAGTTGTTCTACATCACACAACAGAGGTACATCTACAACATTTTAGTCAGATAATAATATGATGAATTGCAAGTTAGCTCTCCACCAATGGAACCAGGACTCACAAATGTCAAAGGATCAGTGTCCCCCAAAACAATCTCATGAAAAGCAGCAGATGCGTGAGTATCCTTACCACTCTATATAGGATCTCTTATGTATGCCATGATCTGTACTAGGCCAGACATAGCTTTTGCAGTCAGCTCTCTCAGTCAGTATATTGACTATCATGTATAACACATTGGAAGGCCTCTATCAGAGTCATGACGATATCTCTAAGCTACTATGGACTTTTGCATTTGTTAAGGAACCGGTCGGCAACAACACACTCAATTTCCTCAGTGGTTACACAGATGCTATTGGATAGGAGATGTAGACACTCGTAAATCTACTTCAGATTTTCATTCTTCTTCAAACAATGGTCCAATTTCTTGAACAGTCGCAAGCAATCTTCGATAGCTCTATCTTCCACTGAATAGAGTATGTCGCAGCCTCTCAAGCTACAAAGGAAGCATTTGGTTGAGGAACTTACCCCTCAGATATTGGTCTAAATCAATATGCTCTGACGACATTATTTTGTGATAATCAAAGTGCCATCCATTTTATCAGCCAAACCCCTAGATTTCATTCCAGGATTAAGCTCATTGAACTGAAATATCATTTCGTTAGAAGCAAAGTTCTCAACGAAGAGGTCAGATTGCAGTACTGTAGAACACAAGATATAACAGTAGATGTTTTACTAAAGCATTAAGTTTGGAGTCACAGAGAAGATTGTGTGTAGACTAAGTTTGAAGGTCAAGGCATTCAAGGATTCAGATTTAAGGGGGAGTGTTATTTTCCTTCTTACCAACCGACTAATCGGTTTTAATCTTCAACCATTGTTTATCCAGTTCTGCGAATATTCTTGTGTGTTTACACAATCTGCCGAGTTACACAGAGTCTACCGACAGTGTCTCTTTTTTGCCCGTCAGGAATCCCGTTGAAAAATGACAGTGTCACTTTTTTCGCATTTTTTGCCTGACAGAAATCTGTGTAAAATCAACAGCGTCGCAATTTTTCGCTTTTTCCAAAGAGCCTCAAATGTTAGAAAATGACTCTGGCAAAGTGTGGGACAACCCCTAATGAGATTTTAAGGGCACCTTCGTCTTTTTCGTGAAAACACCCGACAGTGTCGCCCACCTCCCGTAAAAGTGTTTAAGGGGGAGAAGAAAGATGGGAACTTACAAGTGTAAGTTCTTGGCTAAATGTTGGAACAAATACTTTGCCATGAACCAATTCCCTGAATCTGAAAAGTTATCCACTGTCACCATGTTCCTTGAAGGAAGAGCCTTAGTGTGGGTTGGATGACTTAGTTGCAAAGGGCAATCAACCTTGTACATGGAGGATTTTGCAAGCTTTTAAGGGATTATTTTCTACGACTTTTAGATGACTATGAACACCTCCAAAAGTTGAGTCATCTAACCATGAAAAAAGGTTTGGAAAAATTTATTCAAAGATTCTCATGATACCTGAATCCACTTTATAGTGATATTCCGCCTAAGGTACAAATGTTAATGTTCATTGATTGGGTTACCAAAAGATTATCAAGTAGATGATCCCACTGCTGCAGTGGATGACCTAATAGATTATTTTGGTGGTGCCTGGGTACTTTACCAAGCTAAATCTAGGGACGGGATTCCATCAAGGAAGGGCCACGATTCGGTTGGGTCATTGTTGACAGACTTACGAAGTTTGCTCAACTTTATCCCAACAATAACTACTGTTAAAGCTTCGGAACTAGCTCAACTGTTTGTTGAGAAGCTTTTTATCGACTGTACGAGTTGCCTTGCGATATTGTCAGTGACCGCTGATCCAAAATTCATTGCGAATTTTTGGCAAGCAGTATTTGAAAAGTTGGAAACAACTTTAAGTTTGAGTTCTACAGATTATCCCGGAATCAGATGGTCCAAACAGAAAGGACCAATCAGACGATGGAGGATATGCTTTGAGCATATGTTGGGCCATCGCAATCTGATTGAGAACAGTACCCTAATTCACAGGTGGAATTTGCATATCAATAGTGCAAAAACATTCAACGACCGAATTCAGCCCTTTCATGCTTATGTATAGTTTTCAACCTTGATCACCAAATAGTAGTTGGCATGAAAAACCTCACGGGTGCAAGCCGCAGCTGATTCCTTGCGGATATGCCAGAAATATTACAACTGGTTAAAGATAGCATAAGTAGTGACTAAGACAGGGCAAGGCACTATGCAGATCTATTTCACAAGGTATTCATGGTCAACGACTAGGTGTTTTTGAGGGTCCCTAATCACTCTAGGGCTGGAAAACTGGTAAGTGTGCAAAGTTGGCGCCATGTATTGCGGTCCTTTTAAGTTATCCAAAGTGATAACACAGGTTGCATACAAAACTAGACCTTCCAGCTAACATTGGAATTCATTTTGTTTTCCACATTACTAAGTTGAAACCCTCATTGGGGGAACCCTGGTCCCTGTGGAAGCTTTTACAAATAGAGGTAGAGAAAGTCTCCAAATCCAAGTAGAAGCCTCCAAATGTCCTCTAAGCAACCTGCAAGCTTTCAAGATGCTCCCCAACTCCAAGCTAGGATGCCTCCACATGCAAGTAAGGATCTACAAGCCTCCAAGGATCTCTCCTCCACCTGTGTCCCTACTCTTTAAACACAAAAATAGATAACAAACTTGTCCTCAAGTATTCAGCACCCCAACCATATCTAGATCCAAGTTCCAAGCAAGACCTATCTAGCATCCCTTGCTAACCATTAAACAATCACAAGCAAACTACAACATTCCATAGCATTCTCAAGATCCAACCCTAACTTATGTCCCATACCATAAGCCAAGATCCAAACCTTAAGCATACTACCACAAGAAAACACTCTACGCACTAGTAGCAACACTAAAGCATAAGCAAAGCAAAGAAGAGAGATCCTCCCCCCCCCAATGGGTGCCCTACTACCTCATATAGATGGCCCATGGACCCCTCTAATGCACTATGGAGTTCCATGCTCATCCAATGAGAGAGAGAGAAGCCTAGGGGAGTTAAAAGAATTTCCAAGAGCTTTCATAGGCTTATCGAAGGTCAAGAGACTCCTTCCATAACCTATGACTCTTTGAATGCCTTTCTTGTGGCAGTTGGGAACTCAATGGACACATTACAAGGGTGCCCTCCTACTAGGTCCCATTGCCCAAGTTGTGCATGTATACTTTGGTCCTAGACCAATAAAGTGATATGGTTCAAGGTTGAGGCCCAAGGTTTTAGAAAAATAGTCATCCAATGACTTTCTAACACCTCTCTAGGTTCCATATCTCCATCCAAGGCATAGACACCTACTTGCCCTTCACCAAGGACACTAGTACCTTAATCTAAGACACCTACCCTTAATACTAAGGGTACCTCTTATCCAAGGGTCACGTGACTCCATACCTCCAACTAAGGTATAGTCACTTTTGTCCTTATCCAAGGGCACATACCCTTAATCCTAAGGGTGCCTTGTCATTTAGCCCCAACAGTAAATGGACTATTAGGGGTTTGAAATACTACTAGTTATATAAGTATGTAACATTCCTTCCGCTAAACTTAAATTTCTACTTGTAGGAAAAAATTTAAAAAATTCTTCATCTCCAGCCTCATTTTTCCAGGTATCCTCCTATTCTGATTTTCCCCTCCACCTGACTAAAAAGTCTCGAAGCACTCTACTTCGTAGAGTCCTTTGCCGACTATTAACAATCGCCTTGGATTCAGATGGTCCATTCACGGACTCATCACGAAGAAGTTCCGCTAGATCTTCCACAGGGACTAGGGTCTCTCCAACCTCCAACGAGGGTTTCAACTTACTAACGTGGAAAACATGATAAATTCCAACGTTAGCTGGAAGGTCTGGTTTGTATGCGACCTTGTTTATCACTTGGATAATCTTAAAATGACCGATTGGTGATCGAGGTTGAAAGCCATACATAAGCATGAAAGGGCTGAATCCGGTCGTTGAATGGTTTGCACTGTTATATGAAAATTTCACCAGTGGAAGGTACTGTTCCCAATCAGACTACCAATGGCCCACATATGCTCGAAGCATATCCTCCATCGTCTGATTCATCCTTTTCTTTTGACCGTCTGATTTCGGATGATCTGTAGAACTCAAACTTAAAGTTGTTTCAAACTTTTCAAATACTGCTTGCCAAAAATTCCCAGTGAATTTTGGGTCACGGTCACTGACAATATTGCAAGGCAGCCCGTACAGTCGAAAAAGCTTCTCAACAAACAATTGAGCTAGTTCTGAAGCTTTAACAATAGTTTTCGTTGGGATAAATTGAACTAAACTTCGTAAGTCTGTCAACAATGACCCAAAACCGAATCGGGCCCTACTCTGTACATGGAAGCCCAACCACAAAATCCATAGATATACTTTCCCACTTTCCAGTAGGAATATCTAAAGGATGTAACATGCCACTAGCTTGTAGCCTCTCTGCTTTGTTTAACTGGCACTTACTACATCTAAGTACATAGGCCTCTACCTGACTTTGAATCTTAGGCCACAAAATTACCTTCGAACTAAGTCAAATGTTCTTTGTATACCCAGATGTCCTGCGTCTGGACTATCATGACACTCATGCAAGATTTGGGCCCTTATACTGTCATCCTCCGGTACACACCTTTCCTTTACGAAACAAAATCCTGTTTCGAATTAGAAAATCCGTTTTCCCTGATTCGAGGAATCTTGCAAACCTGAATCGACCCCCGAAAGTACTTGTTGCCAATACTTTTCAAAAAGGGATCGGACTCATATAGTCCTTGAAGAGACTAAAACAACCCGGTTTTATAACTGGAAAGCACAACTGATTAATAACTGGTAACTGACTCAAAGCATCCACTAAAGTATTGTGACTTCCTTTACATTAACGTATAAAAAAGTCAAAGATTTGCATTAGCTCAGCCCATCTAGCTTGCCTTCCCTTTAAATATGTAGCATCACAAAAATATCAAAGAGTCTGATGATCCGTCAACAAACACATGCAAAAATAGATCCAAAAAATCTTTGCCATTTGACCCTCCTTTGATGTCATTTGCCAATCTATTTTCACAAAAGAAGTAAACTGGTTTTGATTGGAATATTCAACTGAGCATTTGGGCACTTGTGCTGATAGGTAAGTAATGAGAGTATGAGGCTTACAAACATATCTCGTGGCGTATACTAGAAAGCATTGGTAGATGTTGAAGTCAAAGGTATAGTCCAATATAAATCCATAAGTAACTATATATGCTTCAACTAAATAGAAAGCTTGTGTTGCTGGCACTACGGCTATTTGTGGTAGATGTGCTTTAAATCAGGTTACACAATCCCTGAAGGATGGCAAGTTCTATCATATTATCGTGCCAATCATTTAGATGGGGATAGCTACAAGGATCCACTCAAATTCAATCCTTGGCGCTGGCAGGTGCATTTAGATTTTTTTTCTCAAAGTTTCTATTAGCATTTAACTGTTTCTCTCTTCAGAGTACCATAAATTTTGCTCTACAAATTGTAGATAGTAGCTTATGCCAAATTTGAAGGTAATAATCAATATCACTTGCCAAACAGTTCATCATTGTAGTAAGAAACCCAATTTGCTTTCGTGTTGCAAGAAAAAATTCATTTTTTGTATCCAAGAGAAGGTTATAGGTAGGTGCCTTAGAGAATTCTTTTGCCACCCCTAATGACCTTAAGTGCATTAAAGTAAAGAAATTGAACATGGTAACCGTTAAGAATAGATATTCACTGTCGCGGATAGATGACCTAATAGATTATCTTGGTGGTGCTGGGTACTTTACCAACATAGATATAAGGTCAGGATTCCAGCAGATACGCATTAAGACAGAAGATATACCAAAAATCAGGTTTTGAAACTCGCTTTGGTCACTACGAATTTTTGGTGTTGCCTTTTGGTTTGACCAATGCACCGACAACTTTCCAATAGATGATGAACGATTTGTTCAAGCCATATTTGGAGTTTTGAGTTGCTTAAGAAAAGTGTCACTTCAGCACCAATACTAATCATTGGCGATCCTAATAAGACTTTTGTGGTTAGGACCAATGCCAATGATTATGCCATTGGAGCTGTTTTGATGCAGGATGGACATCCTGTGGCTTATGAAAGCAAGAAACTCAATCCTGCTCAGTCTAGGTATTGTACCTATGAGAAGGAACTATTTGAAATTGTTCATTCCTTGAAAATTTGATGACATTATTTGTATGGAGCCATATTTGAAATTTTGACGGATCATCA
>MU834079.1:2500-49657 GCA_029204225.1 Diphasiastrum complanatum | reverse complement strand
TTTCAAGAGTGTTTATTCAATGCTTTTAGACTGATATAACTTTGAAAATTCAAACTTTAAGTCTAATATGAAATTGGCCTCAATTGCCAAATAAACAAATGTAGCAAATATGACTAAACTAATAAAATTTTTCACAAGATTTGAGATCTGGAAATTTTCTAATGTTGATAATATTGGAGACGGAGATCCAAATAGGTCAAGGACCTGTTATAAATAGTGTAAAAGCATGGGAAGAGATACGTTCTCTCTATCTACTCTCATTCATGCTTATACATGAGATCTCTTTGGAATTTCATACTCATTGGTGCACTATAATGTTGATATCTTGATTTTTTGTGTGTAGAATGCAATTGTTATATGTTTCTTGGATTCACACGTGTGAAGTACGGACAACAACAATACTTTATTATTATTTTGTCAAGATTTATTAGAGTTTATGGCTTCTTTGCAATGTTAGAGCTAGATTTCTACATTGTAAATGGTGTTAGATGTGCTATCTTTAGTAACCAAAGATCTTATAGTTTGATTGAATCTTAATGATCTAAAAATTCTTCACATGGTATTAGAGATTTGGTTATTTGAAGGATCAGCCATATTTAACAAGGATTTGGAGGAGTTACCAATTCTAGAACATGCTAGAGATATTTCTATTAAAAAACCAAGCATTTTTCATATGTAAAAATTGATTTTTTGTAGATTAAAACTCAATATAAGGCAAAATATTTGAAGTAGGCTGATTTCACTCCAGACTTGGTGGAATGTGGCAACTTTAATTGCTATGAATAGGGCTATGCTCAGCATAGTAAAAGTACAAACGTGGAAATTTTAAAAACTTAAAAAAATCAAAAATCAAAATTTTTAAAAAATAATAATAAAATTAGAAGAACTAAAAATCTTAAAAATTATTAAATTATTAAAATAAATGAATAATTAGAAATCTAAATATTGATATTAAATATTAAGATAAAGAATTTTAAAACTTTAAACATAAGAGTAATTTGATAGTTCACAAATAATGTGAAGTGTGTTAGAAAGAGAGAAAAAATTGTAGGTTGAAAAAAGATGATATGCTTAAAATTTTTCTTAGAAAAACACGAGTTGAAATGTGTCATACTCTTAATGAGCTTCAAGTTAGAAGTCTTGTTGCACATGTTGGCTTCTAAAAATAGTGGAAAATATCTATTTTCTATTGTATAAGTGTTTAGATTTATTTAAAACAGTAACTAAATAAAAATATTATGGATCTATGTGTTGCACACCATGTTAACTAATATTTTTTGAAAATGTACAAATAAGAAATATTGCAATTAAATCCGTAGAGCAAGAAAAAAACGATTGTGAAAAAAATCAATCAAGGGTTGACGATTTATGTTTAACACATGTGGATGTTTTAATATTTAATTTTAAATTGATAATGATGAACCATTTACGAAACTCAACAATATCTATTTTAGAAAAATTGACTTGGTAATTGGACAACCATTGTTTTCATTTCGTCACCAAACGAAGAAGGTCGACTTACACAATTTCTTGTCAATATTTGAAGCCGATTAAAAAGAAAACTTTGTAAGTTGATTTTGATGAAGAAGATAGGGCCTTCAATTTCATCATCTAAAACAAAGAGCATTGATAATATATCAAGTTCCACATTGAGACACATTAGTGGAAATCCTTTGAAAAATGTATTATAAAAAAAAGTGTTGTATACATATTTTGGGCCCTCAAATATTTTTTTAGAATTTGACTTCTACAAAATCACTTGTTATTTTTCAGTATTTTTTTATTTTTTATTGTATAACTTGAAGATTAAGTATAAAAAAAAACTAAGACCAACATAAGTTCTCTCTTGCTCAACATAGGTCAAAGTCCCAAAACAAATGTCATCGTGTTTTGAGCATAAGTCCTATGTTGAGCATAGGTTTAAGCATAAGTCCATTGAGTACTTATGCTGAGCATAAGTCCAGTTATGACGAGCATAGGTCTATGCTCAACATAGGTCGAGGGAAGACCTATGTTGAGCACAAGTCGAGAGAAATGTCCAGTGAACACTTATGTTGAGCATAGGTTGAGAGATGACCTATGTTGAACAAGAGAGAACTTATGTTGAGCATAAGTCAACAAAGAACTTATGTTGGTCGTCTAAAATAAATGAAATAAATGTTGGGAGTCTTAATGCACTTTTAGCTTTGAAAATTAACGAAAATCATTTATTTTGGATTGTGAAAGTGATTGGCTTCATTAAGAATGATGACACGTTGGTGAAAATTATATGTGTGCACTAGATGCGTACCACTTCAAAAAATGCTTTCTTGGAAAAGTACGAGTTACAAATGTTGCAATTAGATCCAAAAGACAAGATGGAACATTCAATAAAAAATCAACCAAGATTTGATAATATAAATCTCCAAGATGTGGATATATTTGCATTTAATTTTGAGTTAACAATGATGAACCATTTACAAAAGTCAACAATTTACGAAAGTCAAAAGATTTTGCGTTAAATCTGTTCCCTATACATTGATAGCTAGATAGCTATTTCACATATGCAATGGTGAATGCGAAATCTTTTGAAACGAGGAGTGGTTGAGGACCCATTTTTTTTTAAGCCCTTAAGATTTTTTAAAATTCTCATAAATTTTGAATCTTTAAATAGACAAAAAAAAAAAAATTTCGTAAGATATTACATTTTGCAAAAAATTTAAATTTAGACTGTGATGCAAGATATTATTAAAATTTTAGATTCAATTTGTTCACTGTAGTCAAAAATTTCTGATCAAATCGTTTGGTTTAGGACTAGCATCCCTTCCAAGATTTAAATTTACTTGAGCAATAGACTGGTCTTGTGTAATGACATGCACTATAATATTATAAGATTGTTCAACCACCTCTGGTAGATCACCTTCATCACCTACAATGCCACTAGTAGGCAGTTGGGGTTCTTTGCAAAGTGAAGCAATATTATCTTCTGAGGGGCCTAATTTACCCATTTCTTGAAACTCGTCTGGCAAAACTTACTAAACTCTCATCTAGCTCTATTGCCACGACATGTTTGCCCTTTTGAATGTCACATGCATTGGTTGTCCCACTACCACTAAATAAATCCAAAATACAGTTAGTCGGATTAGAAAAGATGTTAATTAATTTATTTAAAAATTGTTGTGGCTTTTGGTGTGGAGAAGCCATAGAACCAGTCATGGGATTCTTCAGCTTTTTTGTCACTATAGGAAATTCGAAATGAATGCCAAAATCAATAATTCCTACAGTGTTGTAATGCAACATTGACCTCTTGCCATCAGTTGAAAAATAGCCGATAGAAAGATATTCAATTTCATTACAAAGACAAGCACCACCATAGTTTCTTACATTTGGCTTGAACCTACAATTATTTTAGAAAAAAATGATTAGCAAATGATCAATCTAGTTGACAGAAAATGTTTAGAACAGAGGAATTGTTTATAAATGTGTTCAGACAAAATCAAAATAGTTATTTACCAAATTGCATTCTTAATTCCTACACTTCGAGAAGTGCTTTGTGCACACCAACTTGTTGCCAACTGAAGTGGAATACCACTATCCTCCACAATGGAGCTGTGGTGACCTCTAGAAAATCAGCAACAACCTCCTTCATCTCAGTATATTTGAAAGGGCGATCATCATTTAACAAGCTCGCCAGTTTAAAACCGTAAGGAATGTTTGTGATGCAAAGAGTGTATGGTCTTCCTTTCATAAACTTCATGATTTCTCTTGCATCGCTTTGTTGAATTGTATAAGAACAAGGAGGATCATAACAGACTTCGGGACAAATGTCTCCTTTGGATCATTGTCAATGCTCGTTTTCCCAGCCTGATGACTCTCCCTTTGTCTCCTCTCAGCTTTTGTCTTTTGAAGGTGGGTCCTAAATTGTTCAGGAAGCTATCCACACTTCTTATCTTCAGAACTCTGTGAAAAATACAAAAAATTGCATATATTAGAATGCACCTATGCTTAGCATGGTTACAACATCACGAAATCTTGGAATCAACAACTCATGTGAGAATCATATATTAGATTGCACCTATGCTTAGCATGGTTACAACATCTCAGAATCTTGGAATCAACAAGGCTTGTGAGAATCATATATTAGAATGCACATATGCTTAGCATGGTTACAATGTCTCAGAATCTTGAAATCAACAACTCATGTGAAAATCTTATGTTGAGCATGGTTAAAGGAGTTGAAAAAAATGTCTATAAAAAATCTCTAAAGACAAATACTCATGATCAACATAAATAGTTCTTTCTCGACTTGTGGTACAGATTCTGGTATAATTTATCAGATTGTAAACGAACCAATGGTGTGCAACCAATGGACATGCAACACTTTGGCTGGTTGCTATTTTAAATAAAATTTAGCACTTTGGCAATCCAAAATGGATGTCCTTGGTTGTTTTTTGAGAGTAGAAGTGCAACAAGACTTCCAATTTGAATTTCATTCAAAAATCACCGCACCACTTTATTTTTGCAGCTTTTAGCAACTGTACTTTGTTTCTTTGACTAGCTACTTGAGCATAGGTAGTTGCACTTTCACATTACATTGTGCCATGCTCAGCAAAGGAAGAAGCTAGACCAACTACTTTGCAAAGGTATGCTCGGCATGGCAAGTGCTTCGGATGCTATGCTGAGCATAGCTTCAAGGCAGCGTGTTCTTAGTTTGAATATGCTGAGCACAGCTTCAAGCGCCCACTATCTCGTCGTCTGCTATGCTGAGCATAGCTTCATGGATGTAACCTCTTTGGTTGACTATGCTAAGCATTGTCAACCAAAGAGGTTACGTCCATGAACTTATGCTCAACATAGCGTTGAGAGGGCTTTCTCTTTTAGTGCCTATGCTCAACATAGCTTAAGCTTGTTATTTTTTTAGCATGTTGTGCCAAGCATAGACCGAAGAGTTTATGTTGCTTAAATATTAGATAAACTATTAATTTAGCACATGCTGCTACAACCAGTCACTCAATTCAGCAACAAAAAAAAGATAAAGTAGCTTTCATGACCAAGGTTGGAGAACAACAGGATATCGATTCCTAGTATCTAGAATCTGGAACAATGCAACATATGACTCTTCATCATGACTGGTTCAAGGCCTCAACCACTCTCGAAACTCATCTCATTCTATCAAGGGTGAAGGAATAATCAGGGTCGAATTTTAGAAAGGTGAAGTCAAGTTGTTGTCCAATGTCCTTCATGTTTCAAATTTGACAAAAAATCTGCTCTCAATTAGCAAAATCACTGATTCAAGTTATTCGATACAGATGACTACACAATTCTTGACAAATCTCGAAAAGTTCTAGCTTTTGGTAGAATAAGCAGCTATCTACACAAACTTAGCCACTATTATTCTTCTAGTAGTCAAGCTCTTCATACATCCACTTCTGAATCAACTGATATGCTTTGGCATTTCAGATTAGGCCATCTTAACTTCAATAGTGTTCAATAAATGTCGACTCAAAATCTAGTGCAAGGTATTCCTTTTGTTAGCAAACCAACTTCTCCATGTGAAAGCTGTATTATCAACAAGTATGATATAAGTCCTTTTATTTCTGATTCAATTCATACTTCCAAAGGTTTGGTTGATCTTGTACATAGTGACATTTGTCACCCAATGCAAACTACTTCGACAAGGGGAGCTCTCTATTTCTTAACCTTCATCGATGACTTCTCTTGAAGGACTGCTACTTACTTTCTGAAAAACAAATTAGAAGCATTCAAGTTCTACAAAAAATTCAAGACGTCTGCTGAAAATCAAACCCAAAGGAAGATCAAAGCACTACGCACTGATGGAGGGAGAAAATTTATCTCCACAAAATTCAAGGAGTTCTGCAAGGCCAACGGAATACATCAATAGTATACAATGAGCTACCCACCTTAGTCCAATGGCGTGTGAAGGATTTCAGATCATTCAAGATCCAATCCAAGTCCCAAATCTTTGGTTACAATAAGGAGCAAACCAACATCCTGCCAATGTAGAAAAATCAGCATCTACATACAAAATGAGATGCAAACTCTAAGAGATATTGATCAAACATGAACCAAAACATAAAATATGTTTGTTTTTCGTACAATTACAGTACCCTACTGTATTTCACATGTGTGGAACCTAAAATAGCAATAAATGATCATTCTACACACAAGATTGCAAGATAACACCAAGGTAGTGCACCAATGAGTAGTAGAACCCAAAGAGAACCATGTATAATGATGAAATGAGATAGAGAAGAGAGAAGATGACTCTCTCCATGAGTTACATCCTTTTATAGCAGGTCCAAACCCTATTTGGCCACTTGGCTTTCCCACCAAAATGCTAACTCTACCAATCTTGGGTCTAGATTCAATGTACCCAACTTATTCAAATTGAATCTACTCAAACTCGCATTTTATCTTTCCCTTATTTTCAAAAAGTGTCTATTCAAATGAAATTTAGACTAATGAACTTTGAAAAGTCAACCTCTAAGTCTAAAACAAGTTTTGACCTCAATATGCCAAATATGAAAATATTGCAAAATGTGATGAAACTAGTTGAATCTTTCACACTCCCTCTTCAACTAGTTTTAGCATAGACTTTGATAATACTCCAAGTGAAGTCCTATGCTTCATGAACAAGTCTTTTCCCAATGCTTTGGTGAAGATATCAGCTACACATTCCCTTGAAGACACATGTTGAAGCTCCACCTCCTTTGCAATGACTCGCTCCCTCACAAAATGATATTGTATCTCAATATGCATGCTCCTAGCATGAAAGATAGGATTGGATGCCATTCTTTGGGCTGATTGATTGTCACAAAAGATGATTGGGCTCTCTGAAAAATCCAGCAAGTGAAGATCCTTGATCATCCTTTTGATCCATACCATCTCCTTTGTGCAATGTGTAAGAGCTTTGTACTCGGCCTCACTAGATGACAATGAGATAGTGGCTTGTTTCTTTGACATCCGTGATATAGCTCCATCACCTATGAAAACACAATAAGCATTAATGGATTTCCTATCCATTACATCTCCAGCATACTCCAAATCTGAAAATCCAAAAAGATTAGGTGATGATCCCTCATACAATATGCCAAAATCTCGAGTTCCAATGATGTACCTCAAAACTCGCTTTCCTAGCCTCCAATGCTCTTAGCATAGTTTTTGCCAATAAAACTTTGATCCATCATAAGAATGATCTTCTTCCTAAGAATAGATCTACTTTCAATGATCATGTAATGCTCAAAATAGAAACAACCATAATTGATATAGAGAATAGTATCCACTTGGGATGCTTCACTATTTCTTAAATCAATTTTACATGTAAAAATGTGACTAGAACATGAAGAATCAAATAGAATGTAAGTGAAATGATTCCACCATGCTTCCAACTCTGAACTCTCTGGAAAAATACAGCAAACAAACAATAAATGTGAGTGATCAACTTTTGCTTGCATGTCTCCTCCTCCTTTGTCCTTTGTTGCCTTGTATCCACCATGATACTCCATGAATGAGCCTCCATCTTCATCTTGCCATAAGAAACCATCAAACCTTGGAAATCCATGAGTAGGTGAGTACATAAATGATGCAAATCCATCACCACATGACTCCGTAAACCAAGTAGTTTTCACTAGTCCATCTTCAAGATCTACTTGACACAAGAAAATGACCATGAATTCACCAAAAATTGACAATCTCCAAGTATTGGCACCAAGTAGCTCAGCACTTGAGAACTTAGCCATGGATGAGTGACATAATGAACCTCCAATAGCTTCATTTTCATCAGCAAAATCAGCCAAGAATGCTAGTACAACTCCAACAATAAGATATTGCAAGACAATGTAGCTAGTTTGTCCATATCTTGACAATTTGCACACATCCACATGAAATAGCTCAAACATGAGATAGAACAAGTAAAGTAAACTTGAAAAACACTTCCTTGTTGCTCCTTTGACCTTACTTGAGTCTTCAATAAGCTGCTAAAACAGATCCATAACATCTTTGCCAATTACCTCTCCTTTGATGCTCTTGACTAGCTCCAAATTGCCACCTTTCCTTTTGTGTTCTTGAAGCCCTTTGAGACCAACCTCTTGATCTTCCTCTTGATCATCAAAGTCATTGAACAAACTTTTTTTTTCCAGATCCATTACTTGCTTTTCCATTATGAAAAACATGAGAACCAATATCCACTTGCATAGCATCATCTACACAAGAAAATTCTTCAAAACATGTGAATAAATCAAAGTGTGTCGCTTCCACTTGCTTACCTTTCTCTTGATCATCAAATATATCAAAGATATGAATATCTTCAAAACTGAACCTCTGAAAATACTCCCTCTCAAACATATGATCTAGATCCAGCAAGATCTCATCAATGCTTGATCTCGAATTTCCACAAAGGTTAGTGAAAACAATGTCACCAATGTCACCATCATAAATCAAAAGATAGATTCCAAACTTTCCATCCAACATGAAGTAGAGTAGGTGAAGATGAGTATCAAACCTAAGAAATCCAGCCCTCTTGAGTTCATACAAAACCTCAATAAGCTCACCAATGAGATCTCCCTTGTCTTGAAGAAATTGCCTCTCGATTTGTTCCATGTAGTCTTCTCCAACCAACCTTTTGCCATCTCGATCATGAGTGATCAATTCACAATCATAGAATCCTTTGAGTTGATGAAGAGATGTGAGATCCATGCCTTGGATCTTCCCAAGAACCAATCTTTCATTGCTCTTTCCTTCATAAGACTCCCTCTTAATGATTGCATCATAAGAAGTAGAAACCTCAAAGACATTAGAAGCCATGAAAAAAATGATTAGTACCTTCAACATAAGGATGATTGAAGTACTCTCTTTTTTCAAACGAGGACTTCTACTCAATGTTTTAGGTAATGAATCATATGATAATGATTCTTCCTCACTATCATTCACAATGACATCATTCAAAGTACATCCTACTTTGAACTCTTCACATACTTCTCTTCTTCTTGACTTGTGACTATCTCCCTCACTAAGTCTCTTGATAGAACCATTTGATCTACTCTCTTTATGAAGACATGTGACTCCACTTGCTGGAAAAATGACTTTCTTGAAATCATAACAAAAGAATGTAGAAGAACCACCTCCTTCATGCATGCACCTAGCAACATCCTTTTCCATATGATCAAAGAAATCATTAGCAACAATCTTTTCCAAGGAAGAACCTTCACCTCCATTGATGAAGTTAGCTCTCTCCTTACCTTTTGCATGCTTGCACTTGCCATGAAGAACCATTGAAACACCATCATTATCCTCAAGACTAGCCAAGTTAGCACAAAGATGAACATCTCCAAGAAGCATATTAGATCTTGACCTAGATCTAGCATAAGGAAGCTTGTTAGACTTTGCATAAGATCCACCAATCTTATTGATGCTAAAAGGTAACTTTGGAAAGTTGAGACCAATCTCCTTTTCCATTCCATTCTTTTTGTTAGCCATAACAAAAGCATCAAGCTTGAAAAGTCTACCTTGTCTATTGCCCCTAGCAACCAAGATTTCTTTCTTTGTAATGAAACAAGCATCACCCCCAAACTTTGCCATGTATCCTTTCTCTATCATTTGACCAACACTTATCAAATTCTTTGAAAGTGAAGGAATGTAAAGAACACCATCAAGTATTGCTTTCTTATTAGTAGAGAGACAAATAGGAATTGAACCAATACCTTCAATCGCACACTCACCACCATTGGCCATGTGAATTACTTTCTTGGCTCCATCATAAGTGACCAAAGAAGTAAACAACTCCTTGTGACTAGTCATGTGTGAGCTAGCTCCACTATCAATCCACCATGAATCTTTGTCACCTTCACTTGATATTGGACTTGAAGAACACATCAAAAGAGAATCACCACCACCTAGACCCTCATCATTAGTAGTAAAGTTTATTTGCTTGCTACCTTCATCTCTTTGCTTCTTCAAACATTCATTTGCAAAACGCCCTTTGGTTCCACAATAAAAGCATTTCAACTTAGACTTATCTTTCTTTTTGCCAAAAGAAGAAGTCTCACCTTGATCTTGCCCTTTAGACCACTTGCCTTTGCCTTTGCCCTTGAACTTGCCTTTGATGAACATAGCATCCTCTTCATAATGAGATGTCGATGTAGATCCACCTCCTCTTGATTAAAGCCTATACTCCTCATTCACCAAGATCTCTTGCAAATCCACAATACTTGGCAAAGTCTTTTGAATAGCAAAACTTTGAACAAGATTAGCATGATCATCCAACAAGCCATTAAGTATAACTTGAACAAGTTCTACCTCCTTAATGCTTTCATCAATACATGCTAACTCATCATTGAATGCTTTAACTCTCAAAAAAAAAGCATGAGTACTCTCTTCCTTCTTTTGAAAACTTTGAAAGATTTGCCTCCTAAGAATAAGCACTCTTGATGTAGACTTGGATTCATAAAGCTTCTTCAAAGCTTCCCAAGCCTCCAAAGATGATGTGCACTTACCAACTTCCTTGAGAAGTTCATTGGTAACATTCATCTTGATCATGTGTAGAACTTTCTTTGCTCTCTTGTCATACCTCACTTGATCTTGAGGTGCTTGAGGTCTCTCCTCCACACCTTCAACAATCTCCATCAACTCATTCATCTCCAATAAGGACTCCATCCTCACCTTCCAAGTAGAATAGCTGATTGAGGTAAGCCTATCATTGCTCTCCAACATAAATCCACCACTTGTAGCCATGTTGAAGTGACCTGATCTTCTTCTTTCAACCTGTTCCAATGCACAAAGCACTCTCTTGAATGTCAACAAATGAACTCAAGAAGATATCACAAAGATATGGAACCTCTCAAATCTCTTCTAGCACTTCTAACTAGAAAATCAACACATATAATAGTGAGATCTTGATCAACCTATGATCTATCTTCAATCTAATGATTCTTGCCACTTCCTAAGATTGAGACACACTCAAATGAAGTTCAGTATCCTCACATACTAGAGATCCAATCAAAATTAGGGTTTTGACAAAATCACAAAAAATTGAATATCTCAAATTCTACATGCAATTTCTAGAAACTTGGTATATCTTCTTGTAGACTCCAATGAGACCTTCCTAATGCACCATAAATCATCTAGTTCCAGTAAGCCAAGTGTGAAATCGGAATTGAACAAGTATATAACCCTATATTGGGTTTTGACCTACAAAAGATCAATTCTACACATGCAAAAATGCTGATTTTTGAGTAGAGATCAATCTAGCATGCTCTAGCATTGGTAACTCCTCCAAAATCCTTGCTAAAGATGGCTGATCCTTTCATAACCTGAAACACAAGAGCTCTGATACCATGTGAAGGATTTCAGATCATTCAAGATCCAATCCAAGTCCCAAATCTTTGGTTACAATAAGAAGCAAACCAACAATCCTGCCAATGTAGAAAAATCAGCATCTACATACAAAATGAGATGCAAACTCTAAGAGATATTGATCAAACATGAACCAAAACATAAAATATGTTTTATTTCCGTACAATTATAGTACCCTACTGTATTTCACATGTGTGAAACCGAAAATAACAATAAATGATCATTCTACACACAAGATTGCAAGATAACACCAAGGTAGTGCACCAATGAGTAGTAGAACCCAAAGAGAACCATGTATAATGATGAAATGAGATAGAGAAGAGAGAAGATGACTCTCTCCATGAGTTACATCCTTTTATAGCAGGTCCAAACCCTATTTGGCCACTTGGCTTTCCCACCAAAATGCTAACCCTACCAATTTTGGGTCTAGATTCAATGTACCCAACTTATTCAAATTGAATCTACTCAAACTCGCATTCTATCTTTCCCACACTTTCAAAAAGTGTTTATTCAAATGAAATTTAGACTAATTAACTTTGAAAAGTCAACTTCTAAGTCTAAAACAAGTTTTGGCCTCAATATGCCAAATATGGAAATATTGCAAAATGTGATAAAACTAGTTGAATCTTTCACATGGCGTAGTTGAGAGGCAAAATTGGACACTCATCGAAAGTGCCAAGAGCATGTTGGCCCATGCCTCTCTTCCAAAGAAATTTTGGATAGAAGGTGTTACTACAGCTACCTATCTACAAAATCGATCCATCACTAAGGTCCTGAATGATAAAACACCTTATGAGGACAGGATCGAAGCCATCACTCAAGCATATTTGAGTGTATGGATGCATTGCTTACTCTCAGATCCTTGAAGATCTAAGAAAGAAGTTGGACGACACCAATAGAAAGTCGATCTTCATTGGCTATTCTCCAAACCACAAAGCATCCAAGCTCTACAATTTGGACACTCAAATAATTTTCACGAACAGGGATGTCATTTTTGTGGAAGACAAATTTATCAACCACAAGGGAAAAGCTCCATCGACTTCCAATCCTAGAGTCGACAATTTTGAACTTGGGACTGATCACAAGCTCCGACACCGGCTTCGACAATGAGTCTGAATCTCAACAAGTCAAACCACATCAGAGGATTGAAGTTCATCCTAGAATATCGAACCGATCTAGATATCTTCCATCCCGAGCTATAGATGATCCAGTCTGCTACTTTGTGTAGAAACCAACCACCATTTTTTCGAGGCAATGTCGACACCTGATGTTGACCAGTCGAAAGCTGCAATGGACATCAAATTTGATTCTCTTATAGAGAATCAAACTTGGACTGTAACTCAGCTGCCAAAGGATCAAAATTTGATTCCATGCAAATGGATATTCAAAGTGAAGTATGATGTTGAAGGAAGATTAAAGGCCAATCTAGTTGGCTTCTCTCAGATTCCAGATCAGGATTATTTGGAGACCTTCAGCCCTGTCGTTAAACATGCTTCGCTTTGACTACTACTCTCCTTTGCATCCACAACCGATCTCAAAGTCCAATATCAAATGGATGTCCCAACTGCTTTTCTCAATGGGACTATCGAAGAGGAAATGTATATGTCGCAACTAGAGGGATACGAATTGAAGGGTAAGCAACACCTTGTCGGAAAGTAGTGTGTAGAAGATAGGTCTAGTTCGAAAAGAAATGAATGACAATAATTCATGTGTCTAGAAAGAAAACTTTTCGTGCATGATGGAATAAACTATTTTCATCTTTCTAATGTATGACTACGCCTATCAATTTCAAACAGAACAATAGTGATAGAAATTACGTTTGAACTTATAGTAACTAACTTTGATATCACCAATACTACAGTGATTACGTAGCCAAACAATTAAGCATAAAAAATTATCAGACAAATAATTAGTCGCGAAGAACTCCAGAAAACGCATACATTCCAAGATGAAACTGAACGCAATAAAGAATAGTATTGATTCAAAACGAAACAGAAGTAAATGAGTACAATAAGTTGTGGATCGAAACTACGTACTCTATGCTATCTTTGAGCGGCTAAAATAAAAGTCTGAATTAATGGGCAATGTTAATAAACAGTAGCGCAATAGCAATCTCTAAAACAACTCTAAGAAGTGAGCTAGAATGCTCAGGAGTGTTCAAGCTCGCAAGCTTGAGAGAGAGAGAGAGAGAGAGAGAGAGAGAGAGAGAGAGAGAGAGAGAGAGAGAGAGAGAGAGAGAGAGAGAGAGAGAGAGAGAGAGAGAGAGAGAGAGAGAGAGAGAGAGAGAGAGAGAGCTAACTATTCAAATGCTTCTGCGACTATTTATTGTGACAATCAAAGCACAATAGCACTATCTCTAAATCCGATGCAAACATATCAAAATTAGGTATTGTGAAAGATTCAACTAGTTTCATCACATTTTGCAATATTTTCATATTTGGCATATTGAGGCCAAAACTTGTTTTAGACTTAAAGGTTGACTTTTCAAAGTTCATTTGTCTAAAGTTCATTTGAATAAACACTTTTTGAAAGTGTGGGAAAGATAGAATGCGAGTTTGAGTAGATTCAATTTGAATAAGTTGGGTACATTGAATCTAGACCCAAAATTGGTAGGGTTAGCATTTTGGTGAGAAAGCCAAGTGGCCAAATAGGGTTTGGACCTGTTATAAAAGGATGTAACTCGTGGAGAGAGTCATCTTCTCTCTTCTCTATCTCATTTCATGCTTATACATGGTTTTTTTGGGTTCTACTATCCATTGGTGCACTATCTTGGTGATTGCTTGCAATTTTGTGTAGAATGATCTATATTTGTTATTTTTGGATCCACACGTGTGAAATACAGTAGCTTGCTGGTTTTGTACGGACAGCAACAGTACATAATCATTTCATTCAAGTTTGATCAAGTTCTATTAGTGTTTGCATCTCAAATTGTGTGTAGATGCTGATTTTTTTACATTGGTGAAATTGGTAGTGTATTTCTCTTTCTAACCAAAGATCATTCAAGTAGATTGGATATTAAGGATCTGAAATCTTTCACAGGGTATCAGAGCTTGTGTTTCAGGTTATGAAGGAGGAAATCAGATCTATCAATGATTTGGTGAAGATATCAAGTCTAGAGCATGCTAGAGAGAATTCTACACCAAAATCGGATTTTTTGCTTTTGTAGATTGGATCTTTTGTAGATCAAAACACTAAATAGGTTAATATACTTGTTCAATTCCATTTTTTGAATTCACATACTAGATTTGGCCGATTTTTGGATCATTGGTTCAGCCTAAGTGGTGGCTTATAGATTGCATATCAAATTTTCAGCATTTGCATGTAGATTTGGAATAGTCAATTTTTTGTGATTTTGTCAAAACCCTAACTTTGATTGGATCTATAGATAGTGAGGTTGTTGGACTTCATTTGAGTGTGTTTCAATCTTAGGAAGTGGTAAAAGTCATTAGATTGAGGATAGATCATAGGTTGATCAAGATTCCATGATTCTATGTGTTGATTTGCTTGGATAAGTGCTAGAAGAGATTTTATGAGATAGTTTCAAATCTTGGTGATTTCTTTTGAAAGCATTTGTTGTTGTTTAAAGGAGTGCTTTGTGCATTGAAACAGATTGAAAGAGAAGATCAGGTCATTGCTACATAGCAACCTCAATTGGAGTCATGTTGAAAGCCAATGATAGGCTTACCTCAAGTAACTATTCATTATGGAAAGTGAGGATGGAGTCACTTCTTGAGATGAATGATATTTTGGATATTGTTGTAGGTTTGGAGGAGAGACCAGCAACACAACAAGATCAATTGAGGTATGACAAGAGGGCCAAGAAGGCTCTACACATGATAAAGATTAATGTTACCAATGAACTTCTCAAGGAAGTTGGTAAGTGCACATCATCTTTGGAAGCTTGGAATTCATTGAAGAAGCTTTATGAATCCGAGTCTACTTCTAGAGTGTTGACTCTAAGAAGGCAAATCTTTTCTTGTTTGCAAAAGAATGAAAAAAGTCCAAGTACTTTTGTTTTGAGAATGAAAGCATTGAATGATGAGTTAGCTTGCATAGATGAAAGCATTAAGGAAGGAGAGCTTATTCAAGTGATTCTTAATGGTTTGTTGGATGCTCATGCTAACATTGTTCAAAGTATCGCTATTCAAAAGACTTTGCCAAGTTTGATGGATCTTCAAGAGATCTTGATCAATGAGGAATATAGGCTTCAAGCAAGAGGTGGATCTACATCGACACTTCAAGAGGATGCTATGTTCACAAAGGGCAAATTCAAGGGCAAAACCAAAAGCAAGTGGTCTAAAGGGCAAGATCAAGTGGATGCTTCTTCAAGTGGAAAAAAGAAGGATAGATCAAAGCTCAAGTGCTTCTATTGTGACATCAAAGGACACTTTGCAAGTGAGTGCTACAAGAAGAAGAGATATCAAGGAGACAAGCAAGGTAATCTTACTCTTGATGAGGATGGTTTGGATGTGCAAGATGCAAATGATGATGCTTTTGTGATGTCTTCATGTATGCTTGCTAATGATGGAGATCTAGATCCTTGGTGGATTGATAGTGGAGCAAGTTCACACATGACCTTTCACAAAGAGTACTTCACTTCTTTGTTGGCATATGGAGATGACAAGAGGGTGATCTACACGGCCAATGATGGTGAGTGTGCAATCAAAGGGATTGGCACAATTCCTATTTCTCTCTCTACAAATAGGAATGTTCATTTGGAGGATGTCTTGTTTATTCCATCTATTACCAAGAATTTGCTTAGTGTAAGTCAAATGCTAAGTAAGGGCCTCAAGGTGGAGTTTGATGGAGATGCTTGTTTGATCAAAAGGAAGGATGTCTTGATTGGAAAAGGTAAAAGGCAAGGGAAGTTGTTCAAACTTGATGCTTGTGTTATTGCTAACCAAGTTGGATGTGTTGCAAGGGAGCAAATTTCTAATCAAGAGGTTTGGCACAAAAGGATGGGACACCTCAACTTCAAGTCATTGGAGGTAATGGCAAGGAAGAAGGTTGTGATTGGTCTTCCAAGTTCCTTAAGTAATGACAAGCATGTTTGTGAGTCTTGTGCTTTGTCTAAGTCACATAGACTACCTTATACTAGATCTATTTCTAGATCTACAAAGCCTTTTCAACTTGTAAATTCGGATATTCATGGATTTACTACAATTAGCAATAGTGTAGCTAAGATGTATGTAACATTCATTGATGATTTTAGTAGATTTTGTTGGATCTATCTACTAAAGAGCAAGGATGAAGTGTATGATGTCTTTATCAAGTTCAAGAATGCAAGGGAGAACCAATTTTCCACAAAGATCAAGTGCTTGAGAGGTGACAATGGTGGTGAGTACATATCTAACAAGTTCAAGGCCTTTTGTGATGAGCATGGGATAAAGAGGGAGTATACAACATCAAGGACCCCACAACAAAATGGAGTGGCTGAAAGGAAGAATAGGACTTTATGTGAAAGTGCTAAAGCTATGAGGTTAAGTGCTAATCTTGACAAACCATTTTGGGATCAAGCTTTGTTGTGTGCCAATTTCTTGTGCAATAGGTGGCCGAGTGCTATTTTGGATGGAAGGACACCTTTTGAGATGCTATTCAAGAGGAGGCTGAGTGTCAACTTTCTAAGAACCTTTGTATGCACATGCTATGTCAACATTACTCTTGATGATAGGACCAAGGAGGATCCATCTTCAAGAAGAGGTATTTTTGTTGGACCTACAAGGTTTACATTCCTTCTACTAACAAAGTGATTGCTGGTAGAGATGTCATTTTTGACGAGGGAAACATTCCAAAGGTGTCTTCAAGCATAATTGATGGTAAAGTAGATGGTTCTAACATTCTTGATGTTGATGAGAAGGATCCTACTTTGGATGGTGGTGATGATGGACCTTCATCAAGTCAAAAGCCAAGGAGAACATCAAGAGAAAGACAAGTACCTTCAAGGCTCACATATGATCAAAAGGGTAAGCAAGTAGTTTCTGGAAATTATGTTGCTTTCCTAACCTCTTTGGATGAGCCTACAAGTGTAGATCAAGCAAGGAAAGAAGAGGAGTGGATCCAAGCAATGGATCTTGAGTATCAAGCTCTTATGAAGAATGGAACATGGAGATTGGTGGAGTTGCCTAAGGACAAGAAAGCTATTGGATGCAAATGGATCTTCAAGGTGAAGGCAAACCAAGATGGATCTATCAACAAGTACAAAGCAAGGTTAGTGGCAAAAGGATATGCTCAACAACAAGGAATTGACTATCATGAGACTTTGCACCCGTGGCAAAGATGGTAAGCATTTGAGTCATCATTTCACTTGCTAAACTTTATGGATGGGATCTATGGCAAATGGACATTTCAAATGCATTCTTGAATGGTGATCTTGAGGAGGAAGTATACATGGAGCAACCCGAGAGCTACATCTCATCAACAAAGCCAAATCACGTGTGTCTTTTACAAAAGAGTTTGTATGGCCTTAAGCAAGCACCAAGGAGTTGGTATGCTAAGCTTAACTTATTCAAGCCACCTCAATATGTCTAATTGTGCCACCTAGTCTTTTCATGAATTAAATGTGGCATGCAAAGTACAAATGGAAATTCCTATGGTAGCTCGAGTTTCTACTTCTACCTACTTTGAATATTTTATTCTAAGATGGGTCTTTACTAAGCCAAAAGAGCTCAATTCATCTTTGGCATTTTTAGGACCCCTACTTACAACATTAGATAGATTTTTCCAATATTTCAATACTCCTCCTAAAAAAGTATCTAATGTGCAAAAGGCACTACAAGACAAATTGATCTGAAGAAAAATTTTGCAGTTGCTCCATCAATGCAGTAGAAGGTTATAACTCATATTAATAGAGAGAAACAATATAGCAAGGGTATCAAAATCCAAACTTGGAAACTAGCTGATCTTTTGCTAAGAAAAAAACCAATTGGTTCCAAATGGGTGTCCAACATAAAATATAGAGAGGATGGCTCAATTGATAGACTCAAATCAAGATTGACAATTACCAAGGATTAGTCACACAAAGTGGGAATGGATTACTAACTTTCTCACTAGTGGTAAACATGGCTTCAATTAAAAACTTGCTGGCATTTGTGACAATGAATATTCTAGAGATCCAATAGATGGATATAAAAACAACCTTCCTAAATGGCAATCTCAAAGAAGAGATTTATATGGATACCACCTGAACATTTTGAAGCTACTTAATTGGAATAACTTGAGGGAAGCCAACCATGATTGAGAGTAGGGCATTATGCCACCAAACATGGTGAAATAGTTCATATTTGGTTCAACTTTTGAAGTTAGAACTAGTTAAGATTAGGTGATGCTTAGAGGAGTCTCCAAAGGTAAGGATCAATAGGGGCAAACCTGGTTGTTATGATTACTTCACACACTTTGCGAGACACGCCTATTGGCTGTGCATGCATTAACAGTTGAGAAAGCGTGACATAAAGCATGGCATGATCGTCGGCTAGACAAGAAGGATCTTCGTTATGGAGATCAGAGATCTGATGCTTATGTATAAGACCAATGTGATCAAGGAAAAATTGAAATTCACAGGATTGGATCATAATGATCGGAAATCTTTCATTAGTGTTTGCATCTCATTTTGTGTGTAGATTCTGATTTTTCTACATTGGTGAGACTGGTAGTGTATTTATCTTTCTAACCAAAGATCATTTAAGTATTTTGGATCATAATGATTTTAAATCTTTCACAACTCCACTTATGCTTCAATACAATTATCGAGTTTTTCAAGAGATCACAAAGAAAGTCTGAGTCTTCAAGTTTTCCCTTCTATGTGTTGAGTACTTCTGTTTCTGACAGTTGGTAAGCCTCACTTTGTCAGATGTGCTTGTGTTTGTAAGTCTGGTCAGACACTTCCTTAGCCTTGATACTGTCATATGCGAGTAGCCGTGAATTCATTGCTAAAATTGTCTTAAAACTCATTGATTATTTGATTGCTTGTGCAATTGAATAATCAATTGCTTGGAACTTAATTGTGATATTAACATTCGAAATCACTGGTACATTACATTGACGTATATCCAGACTTGTTGTTGGGGACAGATTGTCGTACTACATTTGGATTGTACTGAGACATTTGCATGTTACTCTTCCTTGGTTTATCTGATGCAACAAACCTCGCTTGTCTGACAAAACTTTATTAGGTGCACAGACCAATAATGTATGATATGAGATTAGTTGGCGTCAATATCTATTACTTTTGTCTGTTGGAAACCACATCTAAATGGTGATACTGGTCGCCAATACTCTTGAATGTCCATTGACAACCAGCTTTTAATCCAAGAACAATAAAATGAGTTGAAAACATCTAAAATCACAACATCAGGCAGTCTCTTTGGGGAACGACAATATTTTATACTACATATCCTTACAATTAAGATAATTATAGCACGACATATGCTTATTTTTGGCACCGTCGTCGGGGATTGCTAATCTGTTGGATTTAGATGTTTGTCAGTTAAAGATGAATGCCAACTACAGGAAGCAATTCAAGCAGTTCTAGAGCCGAGCATTTGGAAAGATACCAAAGCCATCGTGAGAACTTTTTCAAAAGTCTTCAGCAAGCCTTTCAATGCGGCACATCACCTTTTGCCAATTATCAGGAAGCTGAAGTTTATTTCAATAACTTACTCGATAAACCCAAAATTGAACTTGAACCTGAACTTCTTGAGACTATTCTTATTCCTGATCCAGACCCTGATCCAAAATCAAACTCTAAACCTGAATCAGATACTGATCCAAAGTCAGATCTTGATCCTGATTCTGATCCTAACCCTGAACCAGAAATAGATCTACCTCAACCACGATTCAATTTTAGTTCAAAAATTAAGTATGATTATTTTAAAGGAACATCTTTAGATGACGCTGATAGTTACATCTCCCAATTTGAATCCATTGTCGTTTCCAATAGTGATGGAATGAATTTAGACAAATTATGCATATTCCTTGGTCTGTTGTGGAAACAAACCCGGATTTGGTGCAGCCAAATGGATCGTGCAGCCATTAACACTTGGGACTTGCTGAGAGAAGCCTTTCTCACTCAGTTCCATGAGATTGGTTACTCTACTTGAGTGCTTGCACGACTCAACTTTGTTCAAAGGAAGAAAAGGAGTCATTGAGAAGGTACACCCGAATGGTAGAAAACTTAATTGGAAAATTGGTGGGTGTTTATCCTGTTGCAATGCAGATAGAATGGTACCTTGCACGGCTGCCAAGTAAGATTGACAGGTACCGCCGACAAGGACCCATGAATACCTTGGATGAAGTTATTGCAACAACAGAGAATTATGAAATGCCAAAGATTGCTCAGAAGCATCGTTCTAGCAAGAAGACAACTCCTGGCCTCAGCTCAACGCCATGGAGCAAAGTAAAAAAAATTTGAAGCTACATTGAGAAAATCTAATGATTACTCCTTGTCTCTTCAGTCCGAATTGGACAAGAGCAAGGATGAATTAGTTGCTGCAAAGAAGCAAATTGCTTCATTCGATTCACTGAGCGCATTACTCTAACTAATAAAATAGACTTCTACCAGAAAAAGGCAAAAGACTTGCAGCAGCAGCTTGATGCTGAAAAGTTGGCAATAATCAGTGGATGCAGCCAAATGGAATCAAGTGCAGGTGTCTTTACAAGAAACCTTCAAGACTGAACTTCTCCAACCTCTCTGTGAGGAGAAGAATAGGTCTGAGGAGGAGCTTATCGACTTGAAAGAGATGTCAGAGGCTGGATATTTGGGTGTGAATTCACACGAAGAACACACCCAGGCCTTAAAGAATATTGACAGTTTGATGGAAGAAGTCCTAGTTTATCGGAAAGGGAAGCAAGTTGATTCAGGTAATCTCGACAATTTCCAACTTTTCAGCTGCTCTGGTGTGGAAGCCCACGAGGGATTTCGCAAGGCAGTAGCTGAGAACGATAGACTGAAGAGAGAACTAGAGTCTCTGCAAGCCTAGATTAAGGATGTCATCTATGCAAAGGAGCTCGAAGCAGACACATAGAAGCCCAAACGAACTTGTGCGACCAAGTCCAAGAAGACGAATAAGGTACTTGCGCATGAATTCAGAATTTTTATTAATAAGGTTCGTGTTTGGCTGTCGCTGCAATTAATTTGTGAGCTGCAATGGCATGTGGACTATTCATTTTTTTCAGGTCTAATGGGTTATGCTTGGGCTGACTGGAAAGCCCCCTGGGAGAAATCAAAGTTTTTAATTCTGTCGAACAGCCTTAGCATGGAACAGAAAGGATGCCTTTGTTGGGCAATTTTGCAGGGAAAAATTTTTGTAGTTCCTTTCGGAAGTTTAGAATTATATGTAGGTTGTACATTATTATATGCTCTAGATTATTTAAAGTAGAAAGAAATGGACTTCTACGATTACTATACAGGCCAGCTTGATTATTGGAACTCACGTATCAAATAACACCACCTCCAAAGAAACGTGGGATATCCTAACAAGTATCTATGAGATTTCAGATGTATCGACTCGTCTCTTTCTGAGGAAGAAGGTACTTACACTCAAGATGAGTGAAGGCACCTTAGTCAGCCATCACCTAAACGAATTCAAATAGTTGTTGAATCAACTTGCTGCTATATCAGGAGAAGACTTAACGATGTCTCTTCTTGCTAGTCTTCCATTCTCCTACGACAACCTAGTATTGCTTCTGTGCAATACTCCTGCGTTGTCTCTCCAGAAGTTGACAGCAAGCCTATTGCAGGAAAAAGTCAGGAGAAAAAGCTTATCCACAATGAGTACCAAGTCAATGGCATTGTACTCTAATAAGCATCAGTCCAAGAAGAAGAACTTCAAGGACAAGAAGACTGTGGAGCCTCACGATCCCACATTATCCAAAGTTATTGTCTTATATTGTAAAAATTTTCAATTTTTATATATGTAAATGTGATGTAGTGCCTAAATTCATGTAAAGGCCTATTTGCACTTTTTAAATTCACTTTTAGATTAGAACTCGCGACGTTTTGTGCAACATTCTATAGAGATGCAGTAGTGGATCTCAACCGACATCTTAACGGTTGGTAAGCGACATTGAGGCCGGTGATCATTCCTATAAGGTCGACACTTCGTGCCATTGTACATACGCATATGCACAGATTTGAGTAACAATAGAGAGAGAAGAGAGCTAGTTTCTATAAGCTTGAGTGTTCTTTCCCTCTGTCATCTTTTCCAATACTACTTTTTGTCAATTGAGCGAATACACTCTGTATGATCTATAACTGTTTGTGATACTTCTCTGTCTGCATCACACATTTTTCTCATATCTTACTGAATTTTAGTTACTCTAACATGGATTTTCAAGCATCACCAAAGAGCGACAATTCTAACTAATGTGTGCAGGGAATTAGCCGAAGCTGTTAAGCATAATCATAAGTAGAACTTCTTTCAATTCTGAATGAGCTATGTTTTCAGATAATGAACTTGTTTGATGCTCTGTTTAGTTTGCTTCTTGTGACAAGAACTAATTCACTGTATTCGATTAAGAGGAATCAATAGTCAATTTGATTCTGTTTGATGAATCTATTTGCTAGTTGCTGTCTGATCTGATTGCTTACTGTTATACAAAGAGCCTAAAAGATAAAGTAATATTTATAATCATAGACCTTGACCAAATCGTTTTACCATTGGTGTTTCTGGATGTCAATTTACCCAAATATCATTGGATAACCAGATATGTCGCTGTAGTATTCATTGTGAATATTACACATCACATTCCATTTACCATCTTAATACACTTATCATACAAAAGAAGAGATTATTCTCTCTCTTGGAAAATGATCAAACCTTTTATACTACTTAATTCATTGATTTTGTGGAAATCTAAAACGACTAGGCCACCACATAATTTGGCGCTATTGCTGGGGAGATGAATATCTCTTTTGTAATATTTTTAAGTGTATTACGTCTACGAATCTTTCTCATGTAACGCATGCCAAGAACATACTCTGAAACAACTATTGAACAGAAATGTTTAGAGTGTGCACAACGACTAGGAGCATATAGAAAATCTAGAGATTTGTATTTGCAGAATTTGCGAAATTTGCCAGTTAGAGCAAGATTAACACCTGAAGCATTTAACGATCCTCTAAACGCTACTACAACATTTGTAGATTCATTTGAAAAAAGATCCATTAAAACATCAAGTTCTACAAATTCATCAGAATCAGATTCGTCTGATTCCACTTTTGAACCAAGTTCAAAATCAAATCTTCTTTATCAGAACCATCATCTGAGCATAGCCTAGATCCTGATCTTCCTAGTTCTCCTAGTCCACCTAGTTCACCACCTAATAATATGGCTAACCCAGCGCCACTCACATCTACCAAAATCAGATACGATTTCTTTAAGGGATCATCGTCTGAAGATGCAGACAGTTATTTGTCTCAGTTTGAATCTATTACTATAGAAAATAAAGAACATACAAATGAGGACAAAGTTAGAATTTTGCCAGATCTTTTGCGGAAGCAGGCTAGGATATGATACAGTCAATTAGTACTAGAAATGGTTAATACTTGGAACTCTTTAAAAGCAGCATTCCTTAAGGAGTTTAGAGATATAGGATACTCTACTAGATTGTTGGCTTGGCTTAATTCTGTTGAGAAAAAGCCAAAGGAATCACTTAGAAAGTATACTCAAAGAGTTAAGAATTTAATAGGAAAATTAGGAGCCCAATATCCGGTTCCTATGCAAAATGAATGGTTCTTGGGCGGTTTGCCTAAGAAAATGAATCGTTATTGTCGACAGGGATTGATGACCTCTTTGGAAGATGTCATTGCCTCTGCCGAGAATTACGAAACTTCTCGAATTTCTCGTAGACGGAGGAATGAGAGAGAAAGTAGTAAAAAGCATAAATCAAAATGTACAAAAGAATCTAAATCATCTATTGAGTCTGAATCGGAATCCAATTCAGCAGATGAGGAAGACTCTTTAGAGTAATTCATCTTATTCTTCTTCATTAGAAGAAAAATCTCCTTATAGGCAATCCAAGAGTAGGAATTCAGATAGGAAGAAAAGAATGGAGAAATCCGAAAAGATGGATCAATTAAGAAAGAGTGTTGAGATATTAGCAAAAGAAATGAGTGATTTAAAAGTACAAATGTCTGACGTTAAAGCCAAACGGAAGAAAGTGAAGCCAAACGGAAGAAAGCGAAGCCTAACGCCAATGTTTGGTGTACCGCTTGTGGGAAGGAAAGTCATTCTAAGACCAACTGTCCCAGCTTACAGACTAACTATTTAGAAGAAGAATTATTCCTCTATTCGATTAATAATCATGAGGAGGTAACTTATACTGCAACTCCTACTAACCAAAAGAACATTATACCAAAATGGTGTACTGGTCAACAGTACACTATTTTGCGTAGAGGGGAAACAAGAGATTCCACTCCTCCACCCAGAGTAAGGGGTTCGTGCTACAATTGCGGAGCCTCGAGTCACTATTCGCCCGATTGCCCTAAACCCTGGAGGTCAATAGGATATGTGTCGCTCTGTGCTAACTGTAAAGGCGAAGGGCATGTCCCTGTTGAATGTCCTCAGCCACAACAACCACGGTCTAAACCGAGGTTAGTAAACTTGCCTAGAGAAGATGACCTTCGGCCATCTTAAACTAACATTGACATGATAGTTTAGAGGATAGAAGTAGAGTCCAAATCATTAGATCAAGACCATAAATGGCTTGATTTAGATGTAGAGATAAATAAAGTAACTACTAGAAGTTGTAAAGATTCTTCAACTCTTAAAGATAAGAAGAAAACCAAGAGGACGAAACCTGCGAAATCTGCAAAAAATACGAAAAACACGACAGAAAAAGCAAAAGTCGCAAAATAGCTAGTAGAAATTTCTAATTGTAAAGAATTAGACCTTGATAGGCCTACTAAAAAATATTATGATGTTGATATTAGTTCAGAAGCTAAAAAACTTCTAGACAAAGAAACCAAAAAAGTTAAGAAAGTAACATTTTCAGATCTAGTTAGAAGTAGCGAGATACCTAGGGATCTATTGCCACTTAGAATCCGTTCATATGAAAGTAGAGATATTCGAACTACCTGCGAATCCTGTCTTAAAGACAAGATGACTAGAACACCTTTTAGTAAGTATGTTTATAAAGCAACTAAGGTATTGGAAATTGTGCATTCAGATATTTGTGGACCATTCGGAGTATTGTCGTTGGGTGATGCAAAGTATTTCATTACGTTTATTGATGACTTTACCAAGTTTGTTGTGGTATACTTTATAAGTACAAAATCTGAAGCTTTCGAGAAATTCATTGAGTATACAAATTGGGCTGAGAAGCAGACATGCAATAAGTTGAAGCAAATTTACACAGATCATGGAGGTGAGTACATTTCCAACGAATTCATGGCTTATTATACTGATCGAGGTATTATGCATATGAAGACTGCATCGTACACACCTCAGCACAATGGAATAGTTGAACGAAAAAATTGTACACTTATGGAAGTTGCAAGGTGTATGATGGCTCATGCGAAGGCACCAAAATAGTTGTGGACGCGTGTCTTCCTGTAACAACATAGTAATGACTCTCGAAAGAGTCAGTTTTGAAAGTGTCGTGATGATCATCACCCAGCTGTCGTATGAGCTTGGCAAGCTTGTAAGAAGTTGCATCACTGCATCTTGATCGTCTATGACAGATCTGACAGCGGCCATTTGCCTTAGTAGGTTTTTGAATTGATTGATGTGATTATGTAGGGAATCACCATTCGCCATCTTGAGGGAGTAAAATTTCTTTTTGAGATGTAGCTTGGAAGCTATATCTCGCACTTTGTATAGTGTGCTCAAGATGTCCCAAACTTCTTTCGATGTCTGAGCCTCGGATACATGGTCGATCTGGGTATCCGATGTTGAGGATGATTAGCACGAAAGCCTTTCCATCCTTCAGCCTCCATTTGGCGATTTCTTCGTTGTCTACTTCGGGTTTTCCTTTTGCACCTGTAACAACGTCATACAATTCTTTAGCCATTAGTACAATTTTCATCTTAAATTTCCACAGATGCTAATTGGCTCCATCAAGCTTGTCCATGATAGGACTGGCTTTCCCTTGGGAATCCATGTGGAAGATTAGTCTAAGTGATAGGAAAAACTATCAGTGACTTAAGTATGAAAATCTAATACAGAATTATAGAACAAGAAGACAATTACTCTATTGGCTAGTAGAGTCTTGTACTGTGGAAGCTTATCAAGCTACAAAAATAGCTCTGATACCATGTTGGAGAAAGAGGGTGTGTCATGTGTGAGACACGAAAAATAGCTCGAAAAGAAAATGAACACGAAAAAGAAGTGAACAAGAAACGAATTCAAACGAAAAGTGTTCGTGCGCAGCGGAATGAGTATATGACTCTTTTCCTAAGCATGACTATGCCTATCAGGAATGAACAGAACATTAGTGATAGAAATCACAGTTGTTCTGATTACATAGCCAAACGTTAATAAAACACTAGAAGAACAATTTGTCATGAATAGCTAGACAAATGATCTGTCGTGAATAAAGCACAAAGAGCTAGACTGAGCCCAACTGGAATCAATGCGGCATCTACTTCGTCTATCTCTGATAAGCTTCTAATGCTAAATTTACACACACTTGATCTTCAATCTCTTAATCAATTTGAATACACAAATGGTATTCAATATATATACACAATGTTATAGGTGTGCAGATGAAGAAAGTACAAAGTGGATGTGCTGTCTATAGGAGATCGTGGGTGGTTGTTGTCGTTGTCAAATCCGGTAGCACAGTTGCATGGGGTGAGCGTGAAAAAGGTGCAACGTCAGCCTTTGCTGAAGTGAACATTGGTGAAGATACGAAAAATGCGTCACTCTGATGAAATGCCTTAGGATTTGATTTGCAAGGTGTATTTGTTTCCTAGGGCACCTTTGGCATTTTGTAAGGCAGTGTCGTTTTTTTCGCCTGTCACAAAACACGTGTAAAAACACAATGTCGCATTTTGTTCGTCTTTTCTTCGTTTGTGAGAATTTACATGTAAATATGCAGGTGTGATTTTTTGGCGAGCTTTATTGGACGAGCTTTTGCAAGCGAGCTTTTACGTGTTCGAAGCGAGCTTTTTCCACTAGTAGATTTAACCCACTACAAGGCTTATTTTCACTATATTGCTAAATATCTAGGGTATGTCAATATTAGTGAAATATAACATAATATAACATGTCTAAGGTATGGCCACTCCAATGAAACACAATTTTGCTTCACATTTAAAACTAGTGTATCTCTGTTGAGAAACCCATGCGTTCAAGAAATAGCATATGGAAAATAGATGTATTTCCTAACAATAAAGAGGCCCCCATGAATTTGAAGATGATAATGCATTGGAAGTTGTCCTTGACATTGGCAACTTAATTAACAGGTAGTTGGTACATTCACATAGCATGCCTTACGCAATCACATATGTCTATCTCTTCGTCTCAATTTAGCAAACTCTAAAGCATGTTATCTCTTGCTTACCATTACATTCAAAAAAAATGGAGATAAAGTATCAAAAAAGCTTATGGCATTGTCAATCCTTATTATGAAAAAGATATGTAAGGATTGTTTCCATGAGCAATTAGGTAATGGCTCATCATTGTTACATAGTCTTCAAAATTTATCTCTTCATTAATAATCCACTCTCCTCTTAAATATAGATAATGTTTCTATGATGTGAAAAAGAATCAAACTAGTAAGCAATAAAACCAAATTCTAGTAATAACCATACTCACAAAATATTTACAATGATGATTTCAGCTAAAAATAATTACGAGAATAACATTTGTTAGAACCTTAAACATGATATTTCATGAATAGTCAACACATCGTAATCACAATCCCTAGTGATTTATAGAGTTCATAATCATTTTTCAAAAATTCTTCTAGAAAACCTAGTGGTTATACAAAGTTGTCACACCTATGCTTTAGATGAGCAAACATACATTGATACTCCATTGGAAAATTAACATTTGAGAAGGAATCAAACATCACATCAAACCAAGAAAGTATTTCTAGTTAGCTGTCACTATTGAAAATTGTTAACGATATTAACAAATTGTGAGCATGATTTCCATAGATAGAAAACATGCCATATGTGCACTGCTTGATTCTACCATCAAATGGCATCCTGAACCTTGCCCATGTTTTTTATTGTGCAACTTTTGTAGCTTTCAAGCTTGAGTATCATCCCCCATTGACACCACCTCCAACAAACAAAAAAAAAAAAAGATAACTTGCAATTCTGAACACTTACAAGATGTCTTTCATGTCTTCCAAACATATATTCAACTATCAACCAGACTTGTTCATGATGTCAGTTTCTTGCAGCGCACTTGAAACTAAATTGACTCTTCATGGAATTCAACTTCCCACTTATGACTGTTCCTAATGTTGTAATCGAGTTCTTAGCAACTGAGACTCGGTCTTTATGCTTTCATACATCGACCTTTTGAGACAGTACTGATGATTGTAAGGCCTAAACTAGTTTGCAAAGGGCTTTTACCGAGGCAAGTGAAATACGTAAATCGATTTACAACACTGTAGCTCTTCATCAACCTGGTCCTAAATCAAACTAGTTAATAAATCGATCCTCGATGAATCGAACCAACGGTGAATTATCAATCCCTTCGACCTGTGGCATACGTACAGCTATGGATATTTGGGTGGTCATACAAAGGCAAGGTATTTTCTTAAGACATGACCTTTGTGACCAAGGGACAACCCTTAAACGATGACTTCACTCATTCAACAAGGCACAAGGCAGCCATTGTTTTAGTGCACTTCAGTGATATTATTTGACCCTCAAGCAGTTAGGGCATAGGTACTATTACAACCAACAAGTTCTTCATTTGCAGTCAATGGTAGACCTTTCCCAATCAAGTGATTGTGGTTCTTTCTCAATGACGCTTTCTCTTCCTTCACACAAAATACTGCAGCAGCGAGCATTTTTCATGCAATATTAGTACACAGTTCGTGCAGCCACCTTTCACCAACAGTTGGTTAGGGCATACTCATCAAGGTGTGTAAGGCAGAAATAGTCTTGTTCTTGATTAAAGCAGCAGTGCTGCATGACCACCATACCTATAATTGCGTTGTAAGCGATGGACTGCTAAGAAACACCAACAATGTATCAACTGGCATACAATGTATTTTGGCACCGTTGCTGGGGAGCACAACCAATTAAGACGGAGATTTCTGATCCTGTATTCTGATTTTCTGTGGATAGATTTCAATTTTACTATCTATACTTTTATGTGGATCTTCCAAGAATCAGAATGTTATAAGTATATGATTGTACAGTGTTTTGCAAGCCATATTTCTTATCAAGTACAACTAATTAAAATGTCTGAACCAGATTTACCAAGTCTCAAGCTTAGAGCTGAGAAGGCTATGGTGAAACATATGACTCTATTTCTAGCACCTACGCCATTGTGCTATGAACCTCAGTGAACATTTTTTATGTTCTATTCCGATTGTTCTGTTCAAGTTATTTGCAGGCCTATGAAGAACAATTGTCGAATTAATGGAGGATGCAAATGAAAGATTCTACTGATTCTCTGCTACAACAAATTGGTTCTATGAATATCTATGGAGCATCAGCAGTATGGCTGATGGACTATGTGATTTTGTCAATGAAAGATTCTATACAATGCAAGACTGAAGTCTCAATGATTAAGGTGCTGCATTTTAGATTCTTTCACCCTCCATGAGTGGGAAGAGGATTATTTTTTATTTTTCTTGTTTTTAATTCTCTGTTTTTCACATTTTTGTTGACCCTTTCATTTAAAAATTTTTATGCTGTATTTGTTTTGTAATTTTTTGTCATTGTAGATTTGTCGTGTTTTGATAACGTAGGCTGAAGATTGTGGTTGTTCCACCATGTGAATAAGTTCTTGGTTTTCCGTAAGCAATCCCCGATCTATGCTTTTCCAAGAGACAGTTTTATGTTTTGTGTTGCCTTGTTCTATTTTGTTTTGTTCTGTTATGCATTTGTTCATAAGATTGTTAGTCGAATCAAAAGGTTATAACAGAGGGCAAGCTGCATATAAAAAGATTTACTGTTGAATACTGGTTGTACTATGATGGTACCTATTCAAAAGATATAAAGCAGACCTGATATTAAGATTTGTTTACAATTCTGATGACGAAGTTGCTCATACAAGATTTATGCCATTCTTTGGAGCATAAAGAAATTTGCATGATATAAACTATGTTGTTGTTATGTTGATTTTTCTGAAGTGAAAATTACCCAATCATTGTTTGAATCTTAAACTACTGATTCTATGCTGAAATTCAGCATGTGGGATTAAATGTTCAAGAACGAAATTCATTCATCCTGAATTGTTGTGAAGTTGGAAAGAACTACTTATGCCTATGTTGATTTTCTGCTCAAAGATATTTAGACTATTTGACTAAAGAGCTATAAGTTGAATATGACTGCTGAATTTAATACATTTGTGCTTATTAGCTGAATTTGAAGCAACATCAACAATGGCATTACATATTTTTTGTGGGCATTACTTGTGCTGAGTTTCAACTGAGTGGAAGAGTCCCTTCCTGCCTTTGTTTTTATAAAAAGGCTATTTCTCAACTAGAATGAGTTACTTGTACATTTTCACAATGCCAACCAAATGATAAAGCCTTTATATTCAATGAGAAGACGATGCACACACTTTTCTTTTTGTGAATCTATGGTGACTTACAAGCTAATTTGCAATGCTGAATTTTGCAAGTTTGAAGTTGTTTGATATTACTTTAAAAGTTGGTGGCTGATATTTTATCGTGATTATCTAATTACTATCTACAAAGTGTTGTTTTCTGATTTTCACGCTTGAACGTTGACATCTAACATTATGACCTACAACAATTTATTGAAGATGTGAAATTTCTGCTGAGAAATGATTTTGGGCTGTACACCGAGAATCTTTTCATCTCATTCAGACTTCAATATAAAGATGAATATGTGGCCAAAGTATTGTTCTATTATTAGGCTATGAAGAGTCTACTAGTATTGATATTGTTGATAAAAAATAAAAAAAAATCAATGAATATTACACTCACGAGGATGTTTCATATCTGAGGAAGGGGACATGTCATAACTCGGTTATGACATTTTACTCAATTTATCGGCTTTATCACACCAATGTCTTGCTTGAGCTCAGAAAATTGTTTATTATTGATTGTTGAAAACCAAACTACATGAAGTTATTTTGATCTTGCAACGCACTTGAAAAGAAGGATCATAATCACTTAGATTGAAGCCAAGTGAGATAAGATAAGAGTTTAGCCTTTCATACCAAGACCTCGAGGCTTTTTTAAGCCCATATAAGCTTTTGAATAAGAGACATACTTTGTATTCTTCAGGTTCCTTTATGAAACCTTCGGAGTGCTCCATATAGATCTCCTCCTCAAAGTAGCCATGGAGGAAGGCATTTGAAACATCAAGTTGGAACATCCTCCACTTGTAGTAGCATGCAATGGAAATAAGGACTCTTATTGTGACCATCTTGGCAACTGGTGCAAAAGTGTCTTCATAGTCAAGACCTTTGTATCCCTTTGCACATGGTCTTGCTGATCCATCATTATTGTACTTTATCCTAAATAACCATTTGCATCCAATCACATGCTTGTTGATAGGTGGATCCACAAGCTCCCAAGTGTTATTTGAGATCAAGGAATCATACTCATTGGTCATGGTTTCAAACCACTCCTTGGATTGGAGGGCATCTTGGAAATTTCTTGGCTCTTCATGAGAAATAAAAAAAGCATGATAAGTGGTGCCATCTTCCACTTGCTTGCCTTTCTCCACATAGGTGAGCCTCCTTGGCTCAGATCTCCCTCTCATGGAGCTCCTTGGTGTGATTGCTTGAAGATCCTCCTCCTCAAGCCTCGACCCCAACATATCTTCACCATGAGATGACTTTATCTCTGCCCCTTCCAAGTTGAACTTTTGATCTTAATGGAAGATCACATCTTACTCACAATAATCCTATTTGTAGAGGGAACAAAGACACTATAGGCTTTCTTGGATGTTGAATATCCAATCATTACTCCTTTGATAGAACTAGGATCTTCCTTTGATAGAACTAGGATCTGCCTTCTTCCTAGTCTCTAAAGGCACATGCACAAAACAAATGCAACCAAAGATTCTAAGGTGATCTACCTTAGGCTTTTCCTTGTATGACATCCTCTAATTGCTTTTGCACATTCACATAGAGTTCTATTTTTCCTTTCAGCAATCCCATTTTGTTGGGGAGAATAAGAAGAACTAAACTCTCTCCTCATTCCCTCTTGATCACAATAGTCATTAAATCTATTGGAGATATACTCCCCTCTACTATCACATCTCAAAGCTTTCAACTTGCAAGAAAATTTCTTTTCAACTAAAGCTTTGAACTTAAGGAAGACATCAAAAACCATGGATTTAAAAGACAAGAGATACACCCAGGAAAATCTTGAGTAATCATCTATGAAGGTTGCAAAACAAGTTGCTCCTCCGTTGCTCTTGGAAGAGGAGAAGTGAACATCCGAGTGCACAAGCTCAAGAGGATGATGAGTCTTGATGTTCTTGGAAAAGGTCTTCTATGAGATTTTTCCATTGCACAAGCTTCACAAGGTTGAAGCTCCTTTGTCATAGACTTTGGTAATCCAATAGCTTTTCTTTCTTTGACCACAGATGTCATGGCCTTGAAATTGGGGTGGCCCAATCTCTTGTACCATAGATCTTCTTGTGGAATCTTGGTTTTGTAAGCAACATCGCAAAGGTTAGCACTCTCTCTAGAATCTAATTTGTACAACTTCCCAAATCTAGATCCTCTAGCTATCACTTCACTCTCCCTCTTGATTACACACGTGTCAACATCAAATTTGGCATCTAATTGTAAACCATCATCAAACAATACCAACACAATCAAAACTATCATCCAATGTAAAGGCAAGGGTGCACAAGCATGCATCCACAATCAAAACTATCATCCACATATTATGAGAACACTTGATGAAAAAACTAAGTAAAAAAACTTGTTGCTCTTGGGTAGAGAGAGAAATACAAGGCTTTGCTCTCGGGTAGAGAGAGAACATAAAAAAATTTCTAAGTGTTGGAGTGACTCTCTCATCAAAAAAAACTAAGTGTCAATGCAAGCTCTCTCTCTCTCTCTCTCTCTCTCTCTCTCTCTCTCTCTCTCACATTGACTGGCTCGAGATCCAAGATAGGTGGAAACAAAGCTAAATGAATGGACCACTCTCAAATCACCTTTCACTATGATTGGACCACTTTTGGTATACCTCTCCACATGGCCAAATAACATGATGAGGTGCATAATCCTTAAATTATACTTTTTTGAGCATGCTATTCCATTTCAAAGTAGCGAGGGCCAAAAAAAATCTTCATAAATTCTCAAAATATCGTCTAACCCAATATAGAATCTTCAAAATGAATTTTTCTCAAACTAAAATACCATTCCCTTAATAAAATAACAAGCACATCATCATGATTTTTTTCCAAAACACTTCCAGAAGGTCCACTTATGCTGATTCTTTTAAGCTACCATATGCACATAAATGAATGTGTACCCACAAATGGAAGATACATGACCAATAAATTGCTATTTAGTTGGGGTTAAGGTTCAAACATCAAGTTTTTGCAATATTCCAGGTATGAGATCATCTTCAATCGAATCTGGTATAGGTTCCGTTGATATCCAGGCTACATTCAGTACATTGAATGGATAAAAAAAATGGAATGTTAAATATGATGTATTTATTACCTATGCAAAATGCTTCTATAGGAAAAATTACAAACCCTAAATGTACTTTTCACCTTCTATAAAGTTTAAGGGTGGAAAACTTTTATATTGAGTTTTTCTGTATGCCCAAATGATTCTATAAAGTTCAGCTATTTTGAAAAAAAATAAAAAGAATCCTGATATATTTCTTATTTTGAACCTGTAAGTTGAAGAGAAAATACTAGCTTCCATTGTATGGAAGAAAAAAAATGGCCAGCAGATATGAACAAAGAATTTAGGAAGACATCCCAGCTTCTGCAACTTTATTTCCAAATGTCTATAGTTCTAACCAAGTACAGTTTTAAATGAAAAAGGTTTATCGCCCATTTCAGGGGGCCCACCAAAATGGACCCAATACAACTCTTATGTTAAGAAATGACATGAACTGGTGGCTACTAACAGGATCTCTAAAAGCAATTGCTCCTAAAATGGACTTAATCAATCAACACAATGTATACATCTAAAAGGAATCAGTTCCATTCTAACAAATAGGCTGCTCTTTCAATGAGCACGCAGTGTTCCGATCCAACTACACAAATTCACACTGATTCTGGAAAGGTACCAACCGACACTGTTTCTATTTTTTTTTCAATCAACATACCTCTTTAAATACATCATAGGAGATAATCAACATCACAGAATGTGGCATATTCTTAACAAAGATATGAGTCAATATACTCTGATTGCCCATAACATTGTGAGGGATTATAAAGATAACCGCATCAGATGATCAGCAAATTAACTAATAATAATCAAGACATTTTTGGAGACCTAACAGACGAGATTGCAATATCTTACATGGCACAAGATTCGAGTTCAAGAGAAATAGACATTGTTTTTTGCTAATCACCAAGTAACTATCTGACACGTTCTGTGACATGCAAGACCTTCTTGATAATTCTTTGAAGGGCTGATGCACTGGATTTACATTGAGAATCAATAAAGCATGAACGCCCATCCTCTGCTGCCTTACTCAACTGAGGATCTAGAGGTATGCATCCAAGAAAAGGCACGCCCATGTCCTTTGCCATCTTCTGTGCTCCTCCACCGCCAGCATAGAATACTTCCGTGCAAGCGAAAACTGACAGAAGATCTGGACAACGTGTTTGCAATTGCTCAAGTACCTCTTTAGTCACATTTTTTTCTTCGCCATCGTCTGCGACCATTTTGAACTCAAAACTTGCTAATGGCTGCTGCAACCCACTCATGTTTTCCACAACACCTAAGATCGGAAGTCCCACCTTCTTACAAAAATTCACTTCCTTCCTCACATCAATTATGGCGATTTCTTGAGGCGTAGTAACTATAATGGCACCATCAACATTTGTTGCCTTCAGATACTGTGCAATGGAAATATGTTCATCAGACGTCCCCGGCGGTGCATCTATAACAAGGTAGTCAAGGTCGCCCCAATAGACATCCTTCAAAAACTGCTTAATTAGCCCATTTTTGCGTGGCCCTCTCCAAATGACAGCTTCATCTGGATCGGGCAACATAAATCCAATAGACATTACACCTAAATTATCCTCCACATAGACTGGAGACCAGCCCAGATTACTCTGGTGAATTTCTTGGCCTTCGAGGCCTAACATTTTGGGAACACTGGGTCCGCAAATGTCAATGTCTAACAAACCCACTTGCTTGTCCATAGCTGCCAGGGCAAATGAAAGCTGTGCTGCAACAGTGCTCTTTCCCACTCCACCCTTTCCTGAAAGCACTAATATCTTGTGCTTTATACTCTTCATGCGCTCTCCAATAGCAACCAGGTCTACAAACATTTTAGAAACAACATTAGGTTCTCTCTCTCTCTCTCTCTCTCTCTCTCTCTCTCTCTCTCTCTCTCTCTCTCTCTCAATGTTAGCTAGATCCAAGGGTATGGCAGCACATTATACTATAAAGCATGATATTAGACAAGACGGCAGAGTCATAACTCAATGAGAATCAACTGGATTCGAATCCATTCAACTTTTCTTTTCTGTAGATTTAAATCATCCTAGAAACATTTGGTTGTCAAAGAGTGAGAGTCCAATGTATGATCCATGAAAAAGATGAAACAAGAGCACATACCAGTGTTTCACTGCTCACAACCAGAAGAACATTCAAGAACAACCGGGAAAAAAAGAGAAAAGTGGAATAAAGAAAAACAGTGCTAGTTTCTGCTGTTCATAGGCAGCTGAAGGAAGTTGAGATGGAGGGAGGACATATAAGGAGCTTGAACATCTTCTCTTGCATCCAACGGGATGAAGCATAGAAAAGTGGGCGTGTTCTTAAGAAGTTAAACGAGAAAATAAGACTGCACACGAAAAAATGAAAAAAAGCACTAGTCACATTCAGGGATCAATAATCCTTGAGTGACTTCTGTGTGAAGATGTTTTATTGACCATAGAGTTTTTAAAGCTTACATTGCAGTTACTACTTGTAACTTCAGTCTGAACCATAGTTAGCTTGTAACTAATTTCTTTTGACCAAGTGTAGTCGGAGACTGCATGTTCTCATCCCTGGATTAGTAGAAAAGCCAGCATCCGAGCAACTAACCATAGTCTGTGACTAATAGCAGGCTGATTCAATGCATCTCTTGCCAATCAACACCCTTGGATGATTCCCTTGGTTTTGGGTAGATGAACAGCATAGATAATGAATGTACAGCTAGTTGATTGTTTCTTGGATCTAAAGCAGATTAATTAAAAGCTCCTACTAATTGGATCTCTCATATTTGTGGCCTGAGCAGGCTAGTTGTTTGGTATCGACAGCTGCCAGCACAGGGACTCACCAGGAGCAAGAACACTTGGATTTCCCTCCAGCACAACATTTGCAGTAATAAGTTCCTGGCTGTCCAGTGCTGGCTTATGAGAAGATTCTCGAAAAAATCTCCTCCCCAACCCCGAAATATTTCCTGCCTTTCCAGCAATCCTAGTGTGGAAAGCCAACCCACCTGGAAGAAATGCATGAACGTATGAGAAGCCACAATCTCAACCACTCTCACCCCTAGAAGTAGCCCAGTGAAACTACAAAGAGGTAGGGAAAGATGACCTTTTTTCTTGGTTGCTTCACATAAAAAGAGGACACATCATGGAATAAGAAAATTTATGTCCTGCCATCTTTTTAAGTCACCTCAATAAGAACCCAATGATGAATTAAATGGTTTGAACTCGTAGGTAGATAGCTTTCAGTGTTGGTCCTTCTGGTCCCAAATTCATTTTTCTATGTACCTAACCAGAGCTAATCCCAGTGATCCAATATCAAGCATATACTGTTATTCAATCATGCTTCGCACAAAGAAATTTCAGCCTTGAACCCAACCAGAATCAAGGGGACTCAACTCCTGGTTTTCCAATATCAGATATATTTTCATTCAAACAGTTCCCATAAGGAGATTTTGGCCTTGTTCCTCAGGGTCCCATAAATTAATTTTCTGCAGACCCAACCAAAATCGAGGTGGTGGTGGTCCAATAACAGGTATATAATGTTATTCAATCATGATTCTTAGTACTCTGTATTTGCTGACTGTTTTTTTCCTACCCTTCTGCTACTGCCCTGTTACATTGCTATTTTTGACTGAGCTGTCTCTTGCCTTGTGGGAGGTTGTCAATGGTGAAGATGAGAGACCTACTTCTATTGCTCCTAGACTCCGTTATCCATTCTAATTTCTCAATTAGTAATGTCAACAAGTTAGGAGTCAGGAGTTAGTAGTTACTATGCTTTGCAATGAGTTTGAAATTTCTTTTACGTCCCTACATGTTGTATTCCCCCACCTCTCCCCCCCCCCCCCCCCCCCCCCCCCCCCCAAAACACAGTTTTTTAAAAATCCAAAAAAAAAAAATTGTAACGTTCCTATCCGGAACGCTGGTGAATCCCGGAACCGTTCCGGAACCAGCGTTCCGGAACGCTAACATCTATGACACCCACACATCAAATTAAGGGTGCTCTACTAAAAGTCGGGACACCCCCATGCTCAATTATTAGGAGGACGACATCTAAAATAGCCCTTCACTATGTAACTCAGCTATGTGAAATCATGGATTAGAAGTCAAATGAGAAGCGATTTAGAGAGCACAGATCTACCAGAGATAGACGTTGCAGAGATCATAAACATAGAATTGGAACCCATGAAAGGAGGAACTAGTACTCAAAGGAGTACGTTGAAGTCTCGTTTAGAATCCACCAGGTTGGCCAAAAATATTGCATTGGGGAGATTCATGATTGGAAGCCAACAAGCAGCAAATTTAAGGTATATACTCTATGATCGTACTAGCCATTTTGAAATAATGGAACTCAAGATGACGATTTGCCAAGCAAGATCAACTATCCTTGAACTTAATGAAGCTCTTAAACAATAAAGTAGAGATGATTAACAAAGAAAACTTGCTGCAAATGATTCCAATGGTAGTTATAAATTTTCGAGCCATGACAGGACGGTGAAAACTGCCAAGCTGAGTAATAATGCATATTCCAATGCAAATGATTCCAATGGTAGTTATAAATTTTTGAGCCATGACAGGACGGTGAAAACTGCCAAGCTGAGTAATAATGCATATTCCAACTTGGTTTCATTGAACTCAGTTGATAAAACATTAACCTGGAACATTTTAGCACTTACTATTATGTGGGCATTATCGTTTGAAGAACAAAAGCCTAATTTTCACTTGCTCAAAATCTGTTCACATCTTGTTTCAACAGAACGTTGTGGTGAATGTGTTTGTAGCATCCACGTTGCAACCGTACTTGAATGGATAGCAGTCCCTATGTGTGGCTGGCCAAACAGTTATGTATACATATTTCTCTATAGAGACGGGCATCAGGTATGCGATCCCTCTATACAGGACTATATTGGGTAGAGCCGGAGAAGGGGATGGACTAGACTTAGGAAGGTTTTAAGAGGAACCACATAACTTCCAAAACCCTTGTATGCTTGTAGTATTGAGTTTGAAAGGTACAGTGAAGATGATATGTATTCAAGACTGATATGCACCCCAAACGCGAACCCCTGCTGATAATTATGAAATAAGAAGAAAAAAATTGCATATCTGACTGTGTTCTAAATTGGAACACAGTCTTAAATTGGCAGAATGCGCGTTCACTTTTTGTTCCAGAACACCGTGTTCTGAGCGCAGCTTAGATTGAAATTTTCTATCGCATCGTACATATGAGTACAGCAAATTTGGGCATAGCTCAAATACTTGCAGAGGAGCATCGCTGTGCAGGCCCATCCAGAAATAGGGTTGGAACATCGGTACACAATATGCTACATGGTAGATTTTCATTAAGACAGCACATTTGTTAACAGAAAAGAAAAATAACGGTTGTCTAATGTATATGTATCTCTTCCACGTTAATTGAATTCATACATCACCATTTAATGGATGGAAACTCTTCCCACTAGCTGTATTTAACTGAATTGAAAGTGTTTGTATTATTAAACAATGCAAAACATTTCCTTCCCATAAAAAAGCAAGGTATATACCTGGATCAGGGCCTTTAGGAGCTGTAGCACAAACTTCCTGATTAGGACACCCTTCACATGCTGCAGCTTTGCCTGCTGCTTCTGCTTCTGTGCCAGGGCAATCTGATATACAACCACAAAACGATCTCAATACAAAGTGAGAGTGGAAAAAATCCAAGAAACGCCCTCAGGCCTGTTAACAGACCTAATTGAGAATTAGCAAAGAATCAAACTTTCAGAGGACCCATAAGCCCTTGCAGACAGTGCTCAAATTCACCACAAAGGTATGCGATTCCATCAACAACTTCAAGGAAAGAGTGATGCCGCTGCTGCTACTCACGTTCGTTTGCATTCTGGGGCACGTCCCCCACTACCACTCCGCCATTGGCATAGCCGGATGTTCCATTCTCCATACTCTCCCCTATTACAATTTCTGATCGCTCCCGCTCTCAGCTTTCAATTCTCTCTCTCTCTCTCTCTCTCTCTCTCTCTCTCTCTCTCTCCAACACCTCACTCTGTAATGTCTCTCCAAAACCTTATTACCTCACTATACTCCAAACCTTACAAAGAACCCTAACCCTAAAATCCCCATCTCGCCCCCTCGTCCTATTAACTTGATCTCATTTTTATTTTTTACTAATAAAAAGCAGTCACCTCATATAACGTAATTTGTGCGCCTTTTTTTTTTTAAGTTTTACACTCACCATTTACACGGAAGGTGCGTGTAAAGAAAATTTACAGCAAAAAATCACTTAAAAAAAGTAAAAACTGAAATTACGGTAGGGAAGGTCGTCTCCTCGAGGGATCATGCCTGAGGAAGGGCATGTGTTGTCTCTCTCTATAAATCTCTTCTAACTCTTTCTGATTTTAATCAGTTTTTATCTCAAAAAACCACCAATTGTAGTTTACTAAGATTTTAGGGCACTTGACTCAAGAAAACTGCAAAAATTCATTTTTTTCACAACAGGTTACATGCTCTCTCTTTTGTATCTTTTGTCTTTGATTAACAGATTCTACGGTTCTACATTAACAACGAAGTTATATATATAGATCGAACTTTCTCAAAGTGTATGGAACCCTAAATCTACCAATTTGCAACTTATTATGTCCACTCAACAAACACTTTAAAAGGAAAATAAGCTCACCTAGGGTGGATGGAAACATCTATCGAAGGTGGGGTGTCTGGGTGACAAGATATCACATTGAAGCTCAGCCTAGATAGTACTAGGGTCAGAAATGAAACCGACATAATTTTTTAAAATTTGATATTATAAAAATTTTGAATGGTTTTATATAAATAGAATGTCACCACAGTTAGACAAAATGTGTTTTAAGCATTTTCACTAGGCCATGTGTGCCCTAAATTTTCAATGATGTACAGACAAATTGTAAAACAACAAAAGTAAAAATGATAAGATCCTTGAATCATGCTGGTTGAACTGGCTGCCAAAACTTGCGTAGTTGGCTGCCATTCACTGGGGTGTCAAAACATTTTCCATCCCAATGTTCCAAAATAACTACTCCATAGGACAGTATCTCTTTCACTTTATATGGTCCTTCATCTGTAAACTTCAATTTCCCTTTGATCAACTTGGTTTTATACATCAAGGCTAGATCTCCTTCCTTCAGATCTTTTTTGTGTAAGCGACGATCGTGCCATGCCTTTCGGCGGGCTTTCTTTGTTGTTAATGCATGTAATGCCATCAATCTGGTTTCACAAAGTTTATGTAAAGTGTTACGACGCATTTGTAAGGATTTTGAATCATCCAATCGTTCTATGGCTGCTATGCGTAAGGATGGTACTAAAAAGTCAATCGGCATAACTGCATCTTGACTATAAACCAATTGAAATGGTTTCTGATTCGTACTAACTTTGTAAGTGGTTCTGAATGCCCATAACGCTGCATAAAGTTTATGTTCCCAATCAAGACGACTTTCTTCAACCGTTTTTGTCATAATACTGCAGAAAATCTTATTGGAAGATTCAACTTGTCCATTACCCCTCGGATAATACGAAGTACTAAACCGGTGTATAACGAAAAAGTCTTCCAACAAACACTTGATTGTTTCATTAATAAAATGTGTTCCACGATCACTTACGATCTCGATAGGACATCCAAATCTAACAATGATGTGCTCATACAAGAACTTAGCTGTAGACATAGCATCAGCAACTCTAACTACTTTTGCCTCGACCCACTTGGTCATATAATCTGTTGCTATGATGATATATCTGGCTTGAGATCCTCTTGTCGCAAGATTAATAGGACCAACATAGTCAAGTCCCCATTTTTCGAACGGTGCTTACGATAGAACCAGATGCAAAGGTTTATAATTCTGCTTCATAGGACGACATGCTCGTTGACATACATCACATGACTGAATGTAGTTTTCGGTATCCTTATGAAGTGTCAGCCACCAACACCCTGATTGTAAAAGTTTTCGAACAATGATATCTGTTGAAAAGTGTCCACCTCCCATCCCATCCATCATGTGAGAAAATGTTTAGATCAGGTATTTCGTGAGGCAACACACATCTTCTCAAAATATCATCCATTCCATGTCGATACAATGGGCACGCAATCAATTGATAAGGCTGTGCCTTAAGAATCAATTGTTTCTTTTGTACTTTTGTCAACGAGTCGTTAGGTTGGCCTAACATCAAATATTCAACAATATATGTTGCCCACTCAGGTATTGCGTCAACATAAAACAGCGCAACATCTGGTAATTCATCATTCACTTTACTATTGACTGGTGCTGATTTGATTCTTGAAACATAGTCTGCAAGATAATGTTGTTTACCTTTTCGAACCACAATTCGAAAATAAAATTCGGTCAATAGAAGTAGCCATCTTGCAATACGTCCCGTGTTACACATCTTGTTCACCAAATAAAGTAATGGCTAGTGATCGGTAGAAAATGGAAAATGTGTCGCCATTAGATAATGTCGAATTTCTTAACAAAAAAAACCATGGCCAACGCTTCTCGTTCGGTTGTCGAGTAATTCTTCTCAGGATCTGTAAGCTGTCGACTTACAAATATGATAGGATAGTCCTTCTTGTATTCACGTGGCTGCGTCAAAAGTGATCGTTATGAACGTGAAACTCAATTATCCATTTTGGAGCTTGTAAGATTGGTGTAGAAGCTAAAGCTTTCTTCAATTTTTCAAATGCTTCCAACGTTTCGGCTGTCCAAATAGGTACAATAGTCAACTTGTATATAGGTCATGCTTTGGACATACAAGCATCTAAAAGGGATTTCAACATTAGTGATTGAGCATACAATTCCCTTGATCTGACGCAATTTCAAAAGTCACAACATTCTATCGCTGTAATCCAAATGTTACTGATCTTATTAAGAAAGAGCTACAAAGATTACTTGAAGCCAATTTCATATACGAGATCGAGCATATTGAATGGGTTTCACCAATTGTTGTCGTTCCTAAGAAGAATGAGAAGATGAGAATTTGTGTGAATCTCAAAGCTTTGAATAAAGTGACGCGAAAGGATCACTTTATGTTGCCCTTTACTAAAAGCATATTGGACCGCCTTGCTGGAGCAAAAGCCTAGAGTTTTTTGGATGGATTAAGTGGTTTCAAGATCGCACCTGCGGAACCATAAAGCAGCTTTTGCAAAGAATGAAGAACTTATGCTTATAAAGTTATGTCGTTTGGACTTTGTAATGCACCTAGTTCATTTCAAAGAGTGATGCAATTCGCCTTCAAAGACAACTTGCATAAATTTCTTGAAATTGACTTGGATGATCTCGGAGTTCATAGTGCCGATACAGGCCACTTGGATCATTTGGAATAAATATTTAAACGTTGTCACAAATACCAAATCTCCTTAAATCTAGAAAAGTGTCAAATTTGTGTTACTCATGGAGTTGTTCTTGGACATGTGATATCAAGACATGGCCATCAGGAACAATTCGAGGAGTATATATTTCTATGGGTCATGCAAACTACAATCTTGATACTTAACCAACAACTTCCTTAACGCTTAAAACCGTTTTGGGGTAAGTTGCGTTCCAACTTGTACAATCTTTTCTGGTTCTCCTGGTTCAACAAGATTCATAGGTTGTGTCTTCGCTGGTCCATTATAAACCTCTTTCATTTCTGGTACTTGCTCTTTTGGTTCACAATGAGCTTTTCGTAACATAATGGCAACATCATCCAGAGTATAGCATTTGAAATGCTCTGGCATATCATGTTGTACTTTCCTCCTCAAAAGGATTGACCTTGGCTCTTTGTTTAGCTTTCTTGGCAAGAATTGATCGAGGAGGTGATAACTTTCTAGAAGCTTGTTAATTAAGACAAATGATATACCTATGGTGATGTGCTATTGCAATACTAAGATAGAACAAAATATGTTTCTTGTAATAAGGACCTTGTTCCATTGTTAACCCACCATTGTCGTATTGGAACTATTATTAGATAAAGAAGGTGTGTCGCATACCTATTGGAGGATGGGTAGTTCGCATGAGATTTCTTTGCCACGGATTCATGTATGAAGCTAAGTGTAAGAACACCATTAATTTTTGTATCTTAACCTAAATTTAGGGTTTACACTAATAGATACGTAAAGCTCATAAAGCTATGAGTTATGGTTATTCGTAGAATGCTAAGAAGATGTGTTAAGATAAGCTGTACTTGATGAGGCAATTCCAAATTGATGAGGATTGATTCATGTAATTATAAGTGGTGTTTGTATACAAAATGCTAGTGGCATAAGAATGTTGTATAAACTAAATATGGTTGTTGTATGTAAGCTAGAACTTGGTTTGGGTTTGGCTCTTGCGGGCTTGTATGACATGGATTTGCCCAAGCTCTATGGTGTTAGAACTCCAAATGATCTCTTTCAAAATTCACGGACTAGTATGGCATGGATCTACCCTAGTACCCAACACTTATGCTTGAACTAGTTTTCTTTGTACATTGTGGAATAATAGCTTCTTATGTATGTGGAATGCTAATGTGAACTTCATACATTCGTTTCGTCCTTATATTGATCGGTATGGCATTTGCCCTTATATAGTTTCATTTTTAGGGCAGAATGTATTGCTAAAGATGTAAGTCATGGTAGGGAAGATTGGACGTATGATATGTATTTGCAATTGAGCTGATAAAGTAGTGAATCTTGTTTCGGACATGGATAACAACTGATGCTCGACTATGACACCTATATTTCCCACTATACTAACTTGTGCGGTTTTGTGTAGTGGGACGGTGGGATGTAACAGCTGAGTATCCTAAAACTTGTTTCGCTTTATGGTACTTGGTCCTGTAAGACTTTATACAACTTTGTCTTTATCTATTATGCTATAAAATGAAAGGGTTCAAAGGGTTTGGTCTTGACTTTCAAGAGGGACTATGTGAAATGTTTTTACTCTCTCTCTCTCTCTCTCTCTCTCTCTCTCTCTCTCTCTCTCTCTCTCTCTCTCTCTCTCTCTCTCTCTCTCTCTCTCTCTCTCTCTCTCTCGCTCAAGTCTGTTAATGTGATTCTCCTTCCACCACAAGAATTCTTAGTTGGGTATTTGGGTGCTAGAGAGTTGACTAGGCATTCATTATATTTCAATCTTTTTGGATGGTTCACAATTTTCCAATCTTAGATATATGTCTTTCTTTATGTTGTTTTTTTTTTTCCAAAAATAGGGCACATCAAACTTTGTGACATAATCGACTTTTCCACATATCACAATAGTGCCAATTCTAAGGCCAATACAAAATTATTTGCTAGCTCCTAGGACCCCTAATTCCAAGGCAATATATGCCATTAAATTAAATAATTTTTGACCTTTTTACATGTCGCTTTTTAGAATATTATATAAAAAAAAGACCTCAATTCTCGTCCAATCTAAAAATTGGCTAACAAATAATTTGTTTATGGTCACAAATCAAAAAGTAGATCATGAGCAACCAAGGTCTATGATCATACCTCAATGTGGCATGCAAGGGTTAGGATTATTGATTTCGTAGTCCTACCCACCACACACAAACATCAATATTGTTTAAAGTCATGCAAGACCTAGTTCACATTAGTTAAATAGAGCTTTGGAAGCTTCACAAAAATATTGAACATCATTATAACCAATTGAATGCAAAAGGAATAGGAGCTTTTGAAACAAAAGAGGCAACCCATTATAAGTTGTAACACTACTAACAAAAAAACAACAATAATCCATTGCAATACAACTAGCAAATCATCTATCATATTAGGGTGAAAGAATGTTGTGATTAGATAGGCGTGGTTAAGTAGGAGTGGTGGGTAGGAAAAACTAAGTAGAATAAGCTAACTTCGCAAGGGGAGCACTATTCCCTTGGGAATAAAATCCTCGTGTGACAGATATCCAAGGCCACTAAATTGATAGCAAGAACAACTAAACTAACAACTTTTCTTAACGTATTTGGCACATGGATCCTTGTGGTGACATGCCAAAATTTACAAGTGGCTACTACCCTCAACGAGAAATGGGACATACTAGGCAGTGCCATATTGTAACATCAATTTGAGTGGATCGAATATAATTGGGTTGGCAAGCTCAAAATCTTTAATGCAAACTATGACAAATTGACTTTCTAGTACAAAAATGACTTAACAATTTTATTTTTAACTCTCAACCTTTTCTTTTTTGCAATAGAATTGAATAATCCTTGTCTCATATGCCGCTTTATTGTATTTGGATTGTTGGAGAGACATCTCAAAGTTCATTGGTTAACACAATAGGCACTCTAATGTTTTGACATAATCAGAATAATACAGTTTCAAGCAAAGTATATTAAACTAAAGAACTTTAGATTAGCAAGTCTATTTACACTATGGAAAGTTAGAAATAGGCCACTTGCCCTACAAATCTATTTTCCAAGTTTGTATTCTTTTTTTCGATCTATGAACCATTAATTTATAGCACTGCCTTTGGTGCTAATGCAAATGCCATCACTTACTTTTTGCTTCGTATTTGTAAGATCAAAAACAAGAGTATCGATCAAATGCATATTTTAATTTTCAAAATTTTGTACACTTGTAATATTTCTAGTTATTGATCAAGCAAGACCAAAAAGAGTTTGTAAACCTAAGAAATAAAGTTACAATTGTTTGACTTTATTTTGATAAAGTCTGGCTTGTATGTGAATATATCCTTTCAAATGTGTGAGAAACTATATATTTAACAAAGAAAAATTATAAGTTGTAACTTCATAAATGAAAACATCAATACAAGCAAAAGATGTAAATATGTGAGTTTCTTGGAGGGGATCACAATTATCTTAGATAGAAAACTATGAGTTTTAATTGGAAGACATGTGTGAATATTCAATCTTTAAAGAGAATCCAAAATGTTTGACCTTCAAAAATGTTAACAAAGCATCCTTCACCACCTACAATTAGAGTATGTATTATGTTCTCTAGCCACCACCATGAGAGGATCGAATATTATAGCTTATTGATATCAATTAATGTAATTTTCAATCATAGGAATATAGTGACCAATAGGAGTGTGTTTGTGTAATGAAGCACCTAAGTATTAACAAGCTGATCATTGCTCAATTTGTCCCTTCCCTTG
>MU834078.1:0-49657 GCA_029204225.1 Diphasiastrum complanatum | reverse complement strand
TTAGGGCTTTTGAAATGTGGACATGAATGACATTTAGAGTCTATGTTTTCTAGCTTTGGCATTCATGGGTTTGCCGATTAAAAAGGAATTGATGCTTGATGAAGGGTCAACAATTTTGGAAATTGTGTGACTATCTGTAACAATTCATTGTTGCATGCCAAAGGACCAAGATTTTTTAAGGGCTTGATGTTGTTAACTGAAAAGTTTTTGGAAAATTTAAGTTATTAGCACCTTGAAAGAGGAATTTCGGTTTCTTGGTTAGTCAATGTTGTAACCTTGATGTTTTGGAAGTCATTTTTCGGGGTTGGTAGGAGAAATTTGATTATCTTCTCCATGGGGGAATGCATGTTTTGTGAGATTTTGGTACCATTGTATATGTGTCAAGCTATATCAATCGGTTTGATTTTATAAATTGATCTTAACAAGATGATGGTAGTGGTACGATTCTCAGGCACGTACCCAATTAGTGAGAATTTTAAGTTCCTGGTACTGTGCTTTTTATCGGTTTAACTCTGGAATAGAAATATTCCCAGTAAATTGAATTAAACGGTAATTTTTATGGTTCTTCCTTTTTGACTTCGGTGCTACACCGATAGGTTATCTTGTGGTTGGTCTTCTATGATCTATATTCCCAACTCAGTCAGCATCAACATAACCTTGTAGCTTAGGTAAATCATGTTGTCATATGCATTACAAGAATTCTAATTCCAAAAAGACCCTATAAGAAATGCCACGTAGATTGACAAGATCTATTAATGCAAAATACAAAAATAAATTCATTTTTTGCCCAAATGCTTTTTCATTTATGCCCACACTAATTTCGACGCTTAACCATTTTATGTACATTACAGTTTGTAGTTCATTGAAAGTAGTATAACTTTTATACCGTAGCCTTGATTGAGACAAAATTTGTATCGTTGGAAAGCGCTCTCAACGAGAGTTTTCAACCTAACCTACATTGGGAGTGGATTGCCATGTGGCATCTTGGCCTCACATGTGTGGAATCCACTTATGTACAAAATTTACATTATACTACATGGTTTTTGATCAAGCTAGATTTGCCAATTTTTGGCAATTCTTCACACTCCTCCTCAATTTTAGCTTGATCTATTTACAACTTTCTTTCTAGATGAATGAATGCTTTTAGAAGTGTCTAAAAAGTCCAGCTACAAACAAGGAACTTTTGAGATTCCAATAGATAATGATGTCCATGAAGGATCTTTCGCCACCTCTTAAAGGATCCCTTACAAGATGTTCCACAAACAAATGGACTTATAATCTCAGTTCTAGTACTCCCTCACAAACTTGTAATGAAGATAAGATGAAGTGAAATCTACTTACAATCAAATCTTGTCAATTTTGGCTATTTTTGGACAATAACATGACTAAATCTCCCTCACACTTTTTGATGTACTTTCAAGACCTGTAAAGCAAGTATAGAGGACCTGATTTCAGCCTAGATTAATTAGATCTCATGACCCTATGTCAAAAATAATCAATGGCACTCAATCTTGGTAGCTTATCCTAAGATTTCCACCAAAAATTACATCAAAAGCTCACAAATTGAATTTCTTTGGATCAAATGAATACCATGCATGAAATGCAGGTTCAGAGGTACCCACACATGTGGACAGTACGGATTTGGACCCCTACCAAGTTTGGGATCAAATCTCCTCACCAAAATCAAGATTCTAGCTTGCCCTCTCAATACTAGTTTTAGCACCAAAACTTGCTAAAAATGGATTTGCATTAGATCAATGGCCTATGCTCTTGTACTTGGCTCTGATACCATGTGAAAGTACTATACTTTAGGACCATAAATGGATCTACAAAAGATCCACAAGAGTGATTGGATGCTTGCTTAACAATCTATCAAAAAACTAGACACACAAAAGTTGGTCTAGATTGGCAATTTGACAAACAACAAGCATTAACAATCAAAAGCATTGATCAACATTGAAATCCGAGCCCACACGTGTGTAATACAGGTTGTAGTACGTCCTTCAACCTGAGAAACAAGTAGAAATTGATTTGGTTTCATTTGGAAAAAAACTCAATGTACGTAGTGAACTAGCTTGAGATTGCCAATGAGCTCCAAAATTTTTCTATCTTCTCACTATGGAGAGAGGGAATACGTAGCAGCTTCGACTTCCTTCTTGAAGTTAGGTGAATTTCCAGCAATTAATAAGGAAGTTAACTCACTCTCCTTGACCTAAAATGAAACCCTAGTCTATTTCCTACAGTCATGCTTGGTAGATAGCTAGTTGGTCAGATTTTCACCTTAAATCTAGGATTTAGGTCCTATAAATTAGGAATCACTACCAAAATGACATGAACAACCCTATGGACTTGACCTAACCTACATTAGGAGTGGATTGCCACGTGGCATCTTGGCCTCACATGTGTGAAATCTACTTATGTACAAAATTTACATCATACTACATGTTTTAGATTTGCCAATTTTTGGCAATTCTTCACCTGAACGTATCTCAGAAGTAGGTCATGTAGGATGAGAAAGCTCTCGTCGAGCATTTTTCAGCAATATAATTTTTATGTCAATCAGAGCTACAATTTAAAAGTTATACTATTTTTTTACATGATAAATTTCACACGGATAACATGAGAAAGAAGAGCATGAGAGATTTCAAGTAAATCTCGGGCTTATGAGTGACATTATTGAATCCACAAATCTTCTTGATATAAAAAAGCCAAGGACGATGAGATTCGACAAAGGGAAATGCAATAAGACATAGACTTCGTCAAGAATCATGATACGTGAGAGGTGGCTAACCTTTCCAAGGGCAAAAAGCATATTGGCAAAAAATGAATTTTTCATAAATACAATGTAGATGGGACCTAGTCAAACAAAAAGGCAAACTTGTTGTGAGGTACTCACAAAGTAAGAGTATGGACTATGATAAATCCTATCCTTCTATAGCTAAGTGGAATTCCCTTCGTATAATCATTGCATTAGCAACTATGTTCGGATGGTGCCTACATTAGATGAACATGAAATTTAACTTGAAGATGAAGTTTATACGCAACAACCAAGTGGATTTACCATCCAAAGAGAAAAATCTGTGAGAGTTGAAGAAGATTTTATATGAATTGAAACAAGTACCTTGTGCTTGACATAGTTTCTTTGATAAAAAAAACTTTGTTTAAGGGCTTGGTACGAACCTCTTCAGACTCCAATATTTATTATTTCTCTCATGACTCTACCATTGCTTAGTTTTGCTACACACATGGATAATTACAAGCAATGATGTCAATCTTATTAGTGTGATAAAGAAAGACTTGCCTACTAGTGCAAACATATGAGAGATAGCATAGTTTGTTAATACTACAAAGTTTGTAGATGGAGATTGAGTTGGAAGTATATATGACATGTCTACTACGTACTATCTTTTTTTATATTGGTATTGATGCTTTTTTTAAAAAGCAGAAAAAAATAGTTCTATCCAATATGAAAGTGGAATACAAAGCTTGATGCTCGACAACACAAGAAGCAATATTGGCTATAAGATAACGCAAGAAGACATTGAAATTCCACATATTAACAATAGAAATGAAGTCAGAGTGTTATACAACTAGCAAGAAGTCTTGTATTTTAAATTAAGTACCATTTCATTAGAGAAATTTTTTTAGTAAACACATTGATGTGGTACATTGCAGAACAAGAGGTGCAACTAATTGATATATTCACAAAGTGCTAAGTATAGATATGCAAGATAAATCCAGACTTAAGGGAGCAGTTCTAGATATATGTAGTCTTGTTTATCTACTAGTGGAACACGTATTAACAAAATTAGCAATTTTCCATTATCTAGTCATGATAGCTAATATGAGTGCCATGTTAACGACACATAGATATAGTGAGTAAGGACATTGCTCTAAAACAGAATATTGTTGCACCATGCAGTGGGTACCCACTAAAGATAGACTTGTGTATATGTACTCTTTTTAGTTTTTTCAATGTTAGTAATGTCTTTAGAGTTCTACGATTTTGTGATATACTCGTACAACTGTAGTTTCATAGAGCAGCAAAAGGCAACCTATAATAGCTCTATCTTTGACAAAAGCTAAAGTACTGTGGTCTCAGAAGTGCTACATAGGAAGCAGTATGGTTACATAGATTGCTTGTGGATTAAGGTCAACCCATAGATTTATCTTACCACTACAATGCCAAATATTGATATGCGATTGGTGTAATGGATCAGTTCATGAGTAAAATGTGACTAAGGTCCATTGAGAAGTAGCCAAACGAGTTCTAAGGAGCTGTCAAGAGGATTTCACATTTTGGTGATAGGATATACTAACAATGGTTACCTTCAAGTGGAAGGTATATGAATGTTGGTGGCCTAGTGACAAGGATAATTGTAGGTTAAGTACAAATTATACATTTAATCTAGGTTATGGAGCGATTTCTTTGGTGTAGCAAGAAATAGCCTATGATGACATTATTCTCATCATAGAGGCTTATATGGTAGGTCTTGCCTACAAGGCTTCTTTAGTTGGCCTAACAATCTAGTATATCATGCAAGGACAAACAACACTTTATGCAAAATTACAACTTTAGCACCGTATGAGTAATGATATTTTAAGTAAGACTCTTGTATAAAGTGCATGTTTGAATAATCCAAGTAGTTTAGGCCATTGTTAGGTGTTAAATTAGATAAAATAGCCACCAAGAAGGGTATTAAATGACACTGCCTACTTAACCCTTATGGCTAGACAAGCTTATTAACTGCAAGTTGTACAAATTTAACGGGGGCAATTTATTGTAAATACATTGTGACCCCTCTGTGGCTTGAACTAAGTGGCAAGTGGGCCCAAGTTCTTGATACTCGAGCTTGTAATGACAACTCATCTTATCCATGCATGTACCTTGAGTAGTTTGGCATTCATGATGGCTAAGAGCCTATACGCCCATAGTCCAATAATGCCAAATCAGTTTATTGAAGCCCAATACATGGTTGAGGAGTTCAAGCAATTTCTTCGTATTTTGATATTCTCCAACATGGCCTAATTAGCTCTTTCTAGGTTGTATGGTTGTGTGTTTTCTAAGGGTCAAGATACTCCATTAGCTAGACCTTTGAATTCGTCAAAAGTTCATGTGATTGCAATCACAGCCTATGACAATATTATGTATTTGCAATATTTTATGTTATGATTGTAATGAGATCTTTGTCTTCTTTCAAAGACCATCTAAGCCTAGAAATTGTTAAAGTGGAATTTTTGGACGTCTTAGGCTTTCCATACTCTAATTTCATGCTTACACAATGAAATTTGAAAAAGAAATTATGTTCTTGTAATAGCAATTGGTCCATTTTAAAGTTGATATCATTATAATGCTAAACGCTACACTGGCTTCATAGATGGTTCATGTTTGGTGTAATTCTAAGCTTTGTTTACCATCAAGGGACAAACTTTTTGAAACCCTCAAGTACCCTTCAACAATTTTTTACGAAATCCTATGATATGATACGTTGCTATAAGCCCCTGTTGTATATTCAGTATCAGTTGAGCAGAACTTCACAAGTGGCTATCAGCTGGCTTACACATGTCACTACGTGCACATGTCATAATCTTGTACCTGAACTGCTCTCCTTACCTAAAAAAACCCAATGACTCATGTAACTTCGAAGTTAACTCAGTTTGGCTTTCAAGATTTTACTAAACACCTCTTTTTGAACGCAAGGGTACCCGTTCTGAGCATTTCATACCCTTGAAGTTTTGTTACCAATACATACTGAACAAAATAAAAAATAAAAAATTGTTAACCAGAAAAGAAGCACTGATTCCTTGTAACATCAAAAACTTGAAAACAAATTCGCAAAACAAGCTCCGTCCATACGATTGGAAAATATGGTTACAAGTATGAACCATTCTCAAGTGTGTACGCACGCTCAAATGTGTAGTCATTATATGATGCATTAGGTTAAAGCAATGAAAGGATGCAAGATCGAACATAAAGAGTAACACTTTCAAATGAACAGATAACAACATGAAAAGATTAGAAAACTATTCATTTAGTTCTGTACTCAGTTCAATTACTGTAAATAAAAAGTTCCAAAATATGCTGGAAATGCAATGATTGGACACTCCTAGCGTGTGAAAAAAGGCCTTGACAAGGACCCAGAATGAAAACAAGTCATCTTCCAGAACTTTGTATCTCCTCACAGAAAAGTAACTGCATTGTCGCCAGAGATGCTGAGCACCAGAAAAGACGCATTTGAAAAGGACTCCTCAGTCTAACATGCAACTTTTACAGCCATTTTTTCAGCAGTTCTAGTAAACCAATCCTGATGCTTAAGCCGCACTGAATATCTCCTGGTGGATTGTTGTTTTCCACGCACGCACGCACGCAAGAGAGCCAAAAATATAACATAATAATTAGTGGAGTCAAGAACCCCAAGTCACTGCCTCCTTCCTCGACCTTTCTTTGAAGCATGATGTGTTGCTTGTTCTTTTGGTAATTCTTCGGTGATAACAGCTGCCACCGGACATGCATTATTGAGTAACGAATAAAATATGAATATGAGCTTTGTATGCCAACAGCTCTTTGAGAGTTACATAATATGCTCAGTAAAATTAAAAAGCAAAGAGGAGAAAAATAGGAAACAAGCAGGAGGTGAATTGTAATATAACAAGCAAGGTTTTTGCATCACTGTGGTTACTACTTACCATCAAGGCCACGTGCCATAAGAGTGAAAAAAACATTGTTCAGCTTTTCCATCTTCTTGGCATCTTGTGCTTGGTCTGTCTTAAACTTCAAACACTGGAAACACAACATGCAAGTCGACTTCAATAAAAACCAATCTATCCTTATTTGATTTATATTGATGGTGCATCAGAAAAACTCGTACATGGAAAATGAACACATAGAATTCTCAGGAATGTAAGAGCTTGGCCAAATTTCCATATAAAGGCATGAAGTGCAACATGTAGAGCTCCACTGAGGAATATTCATAGATGTGATTGCCTTTCACTCTTCAACTCAGTATGTCAGTGTGGGACCCTTTTTCTGAACTCAGACAGCAGTTAATTCAGTTGCACATTTCCACTTGCTATACAGAACCATAGATGCACAGAAACGCGTTTCTGAGGGCGCGTGTTTCTAAAAACGCGTTTCTCCTCCCAGAATCGCAAAAAAGAAATTTTTTTTTTTTTGGGAAAAATAGCTTATGGCTGAAATTTTTTTAGGGGATCAATGGTCAAACCAGCGTTTTGCCTCTCAAAAGTGCAGTAGATGGGGCACAAACAGATCTTATTTTCAATAGCTATTTTGGTTGTTATTTGCTCTGGTTTTCAATAAATGCTCAGGGGGTTCGGGAGGCGGTTGCCCCCCGAGAAACAGGGGGTCCGGGGGGCGGTAGCCCCCCAGTGGGGGGTTTGGGGGGCAACGTTCCCCAACGGCAGGGTCCCAGCCCGACAGTAAGGCCTCTTCATGACTTGGCCTTCCAACTCCCTGAGTGAAAACACACTTATTGGGACCATCTATGATCGTAACAAACAGGCTAGAGGTTAGTTTTAAATTTTTATCCTTGACAGAACCCAACATGGATTAATGCACCTGAACTGGACCATCCTGCACCCGAAACAGTCAACAAACTACACAGTAATTATGCTCTTAATTAGAGCTTTCATCTGATACCATAAAAAAACCAAAAAAATATATATATAAAAAAAAACGTATTATGGAAGGAGCTGGGCACAGGCCATTCTGCCCGGTTCAGCTTTCCTCGCCCAAATTTTTTTGGAAATCCATACCGGACAGAATGGCCTGTGCCCGGCTCATTCCATTGCGTAATGGAGTCTTTGACTTTTCCACATGCCATTTACAAAGCATAATCAGCAGTGTGGGTTTTTTGGACCAATGAGAAACTGCCACATGGCAGTCTGACACGCACAGTCTGACGCAGACTGACGCGCGTTTGAAATGTGCTTCAGAATTTGAATTTTTTTTAAAGAAATCCAGTGACATTTTATGCTTTTTAAAAAGCCCAAAAATTGGGGCGTAATCAGCAGAAAGAATCCATTACGTTTCTGGAATTCTTTTGCATTTTTCAGAAACGCGTTTCTGAACGCAATTCTGAAACGCGTTTCAGAAACGCAGTGCATCTATGTACAGAACTTACACACTTGGTACCAAAGTTCTGGTACCCTTACTTCGCAGTCAAGTCCAGATGCCTAAGCTATTGTTCAGAAATAACCCTGATGCCATATATCATATATGCAGCAGGCATATTCCAATCAGATGCCACAAACCACAACATTAAATCAAAGCCCTAACCTGGATTTTAACTCCTTTGAGCACACTCACAAATATAGAGCAGAAATTTAACAATGGCACCACGGTTCCTTCTGAACACACCAAAAAAGAAACACAACTGTTGAAGATGCCTCATGAAAAAACACAATCCCGACTTCGCAATGACATCAAGTAACATTAATTAGGTTGTCTTATTATTCAATACAAAATTAGGTACGTTGTAGGGGCATGTGCAACCTCAAGAGATATGTCAACAACAACATACAATTGGTCACTACTTGGACAAAAATTATGAATATAAAGCTCTCTCTTGGTGAGATTGAAATATATAGAAGATGAATTTGTTAAGTCAAAAATGTCATTTGATAAAGCTTAGAATGTAATGCATGCACAAACAAAAAGTCATGAACCCATATCAAATTATATACAAGAAACAAAAACTTTGTTAACAAGGAACACTTTTGATCTTATTGGTATTTAAGCATTAAGTTGCAATCTCGGTTTGAAGAGAATCTAGACTCTCTTGAGCGGACCCAATTTTGACCAAGACGTCAAACAACCAAAAAACAATCCAAAAGGAAAGAAACTCAAAGTAATGCAAGCGATCCTAATTTGTAATAAGAGTTAACAAGCAAGAGGAAAATTACCAAATACTGGAAACATCTATGAATACAATTTATTGCTCATGGGTGCCACATTTGAGAGTTTTTAATGATTCACAAAGCATCCATCAACATTCCGAAATGCACATCTGACTTTGAGACAAAATATAACTTTCATACTCAGAAGTCTTGAGACATTTTAGTGATTCCAGAGAGGAAACACATGGCTGGAACTGTATCTGTCTCTCTGTGAACAAGCTTCCTTATTTTTTACCAATAAAATCAAAAGTTATAGCATGGTTTTTGCAATCCATGACTAGGCTACCAAACTTAATATAGAACCACACGTAGCCTAGAATTTTCAGTCTCATCAAGATTAATTGCACTGAGAGTTGTATAATTTGCACGATACTACAACTGAAGCTACAAATTTGATTTTCTTGGCCCAAATGTTGGTATTGTTCCCTACACTAAGTACCCGTATCTTTGACAACAATCAAGCATTAAGAAAATTGTGCGAGGAGCCACTAGCAACAAGCACCTTCAAGAGTCTGCCGTCGATTTAAAATACATCATCACAATTGATTATATTTAAGCTAAAATGGCAATAACATTCACTTTTCTTTTACAAAGAAACTTCCGTAGAAGAAATCCAACTACCTCCCGGCAGCTCAATCGATTGTGGTAAAGGAAAAGGTAAATTTCTTTTTTTCACTGGAGATTGTTTCACATGTCCAAGCTTTCTACACTGAGCATAAATTCTCCTTCCAAAAACATGTTCCTCCTTGGGGCACTTATTCGACAACAATCCAGTTAAAAAAGTGTTGCATTGGATTAGAACTCTTCCCACGCTTCACGAGTCTTCCCATGTTCTACTGATTCCTGGAGGCAACCATGGTCAGATCATTAACCTTTGCATAGGGTTCAAATCAACCAACAGAACAAGCACATTTCGATGGACATGTACTATTGCTTCTTGGAGGCAATCATGGTCAAATCATAAACGTTTGCTATAGGGATCACATCGACCCAAAAAACAAGCACTTTTTGATGGCATTCATTCTGAGAATTTGAATGCAAACCTAGTACAAACATTCAAGTAGACACTGACTCATCTCAAGGGCCACTAACATGAGCTTATTGTGCTGCCTGGCTATGCTGGTAAGGAAAGCTGAAATCTGGAGCTAATCCGGACACCTGTTTAGTTCATGGTATATGGCTGCCTATCTCCAATCATAATAGTGTGATTCAGCAGCTCCCCTGGCTACTGAACACAGTTTTGTAATACATGCTTTTTCAAAAGACGTCTATTGTTCCTGGGCAATGAGCTTTAAGAGTGGCGATGTGCCAGGCTCATGCTCTAAAGCTAACTTGACTCCTACAACTAAGTGACCAGCTCATCCAAGGTCAAAAGGTCTAACAATTGCAGCTTAGCCAACGCAGCTACTAGCATCCATAGTAGGAACCTTGGATATCAACTACCACAATGGCTTTGTATAACACATTGTCTGACCGAAGTGCCTATCAGTTTTACACATATCTCTAAGGGATAAATAAAAATCAGATTGGATCTTAGAATAGCTTAACTGATTTACCTCTCCAATCCGGCTAAAGGCATCCGACACGGTTTGATGTATCCTTTCGGTACTTAATATCATACTGAAATTCCTGGAGCAACTTTGACCACCTGGCTTTATGACCTCAAAGGTCGACCACATCACAAATATACCTGGTGGTCAGTTACAATTGTAAACTTAGAGCCAAATGAATAATGTCTCCAGACTTTCAAAGCATTTAATCTGGCAAAAAGGACCTTATCATAGGTAAAATACTACCTTTGAGTAGGATCCAACTTTTTGGTTTGAAAAGCAACCAGTCTACCAGCCTGATATAGGACTGGCCCTACAGCAAAGTCGCTAGCATCGGTCTCAGGCACATACGGCTTGTTTGGATTGACTATGTGCAATATTGGAGCTATAGACACACAATGTTTCAGAGTTTCAAAACTTTGATTCAACTCTTCAGTCCAATTAACCGGAGGATTGAACCTACTGTGTCGACTACTTTTTTCGCTCCTTTGAGGTCAAGGGCAATGCAATTACCACATAATCCAAGATGAATTTGTGGAAAAACCCCGTGAAGCCGATAAAAGACTTGACCTCACATATGGTCGAGAATAGGCCACTCACAAGCCTTACGAACCTTATCATGGACAAACGGTCCAAATAATGTGAAGGAGATATTCTAGTCTTGTCTGGAAGAGTTCACACTTGGATTCTTTGACGTAGACCTTCTCTTGTCTTAACCTCAAGACAGTGCTAAGATGCTCCTCTAAAGTTCTACCATAGATGAAAATATCATCCAAGTGAGATCGTGATGGATACCATCCAGCAGACCCAGATCACCTCCTTCTTCTCTAGGAGGCGTTCCAAAGCTGATATTCATGCCGACATTTTGTCCGAGAATGAGTCAGATATCTAATCTCGGGATGTTCATCGTGATCGTCGACATCATACTGTTTCTAGACCACACATTCTGGCTACATAGAGACTTCGACTATCTAGAGCTCATGTACGCCGGCCCTCCTCGTCAGTTCGTACATTTTATCATAATCATCATCATTATCTTCTATCCTTGCTTTTTTCAGTAGTGGTCCTGCGGTGACATGTTCAGATGGTTATTGTAGAGCTTTAGATATATGATTCCCCGTTGTCCCATATCTCAGACTTTCATGTTTTGAGGGTCGATGAGATACTCTATTTGTTTAGTCTTGATAAGTTAATATCTAGTTGTTATTGTTGTTTGATTATGGAGACATTTATATGCTCCTTTCAGTATTTATCACACTTGTGATGTACTTACTTTGTCTTATATGCCTTTTGACATTAAAAGACGTTAATAAAACTTCCTTTCTTTCTTTCTTTCTCTCTCTTCTTAAGATATTCTGGCGACTTACAATTTCTCTTTAATGTTGGAATATCACAATCTTGTTGAGTGTCTCTTTTGATTTGACTCACCTTTGTTTTTGTTCAAACGACAACAAGAGGAGTTAGACTCCAAGGATGATGTAGAACAAAGCACCTCGTGGGAACATAGACAACGTCAACTATTGTCTCAATCCCACTCTCACATGCCTCCACAACAACAAATCTACCCATACGTACTCAACAAAAAGGAGACATCTTATGTCCTCATAACCTAGATCACGTTTTTTTCCCAATATCCCTCAGAAAGGGACCTCTAATTAGCAGATATCAACACTTTACTATGTTGAATAAGGTATTTAAATTTGCTCTATGCTAGGGCCTTTACTATATTTTTGTATCTTTCAGCCTTAGTACTAACCAGATAGAAATTGCATTTCCCCAATATAGGTTGCATTTTTCTCATATGTTGGCTTTTATTACGTACATCAAGATATACTATGCTCCCGCATAATGCTATTAAGTATATGAGTTGTAACCAAAAATGCCGATAGGAATGTATTTCATGCAATCGTTTCAAAAGTGATATATGTGAAAAGCACATTATGATAATGCAGCAGGCTTGAATTTTCCAGTTTCCCAGAAAAACATCACAGCCGCCAAAATTTATAACTAAGAGGGCAATAGCCTACCAAGTGATTGTCGGTAACTTTGAGCACCAATTTGCCATCGCAGTGTCTATACTTCATGGAATAGCGAGTCTGCATTTTGTCAATATCAACAACAAACAGCACACATGAAGTTATGAAACCTTAATTAGTCCAGGTAAGCTTGATTGTGAGTTAAACTCAAGATGTATAAATGTTATGAAACCCTAATCGTCGGCTTTGTTTGTAAACAAAAGACAAGATCCATAAATCTAGTGAAATCCTAATTAGTCCATGTAAGCTTTGTTTCAGTCTTCACAAAGTGGAGATATGTGCCGATCAGAAGACGCGGCTGAGCAAAAGCAATAATATCTACCGAATCAGGATCCGCTCGAAAGAGAAGCACAGCACGGTCTACAAATTCTTCCCATGAATCAATGTACACCATCGCAATTCAGCCAGCAGCAGCGGCACAGCTTCAGAGAGGGGCTGGGCTAACCTGCTCGCTGCTGCTCCTCGCTCTACTAAGTCCAATTGGCCGCTTTGGGAATCATGATGCATTTGCAAATTCAGGTAAGGGACCTGGCCACTTGCAGTTTAGTTAACTCGTATTAATGTTAGTGCTAACTTGTTAGCTAACTTTCTTTGTTGCTGCCCCACCTAGAGTTATCTCCATCAGTTAGCACTAACTAGGAGCTGCCCCATTTCCACACCCATTAGTGGCTCAGTTAAGCTAAGCAATGGACTACAGCAGTAGGAGCTTGCCCTGCTGAAGGCTTGTTCCATGCTTGCATGCTTGTGGACATTGCCAGAGAGGGGCAACGGATTGTGGCAGATGGGACCTCTCCTAACTGGGACACAAGTTAGCTTAAAGGACTTGTTTAGCATCAGTTAGTGGGAAGCATGTGAAGGATTTCAGATCATTCAAGATCCAATCCATGTCCCAAATCTTTGGTTACAATAAGGAGCAAACCAACAATCCTACCAATGTAGAAAAATCAGCATCTACATACAAAATGAGATGCAAACTCTAAGAGATATTGATCAAACATGAACCAAAACATAAAATATGTTTGCTTTCCATACAATTACAGTACCCTACTGTATTTCACACGTGTGGAACCGAAAATAGCAATAAATGATCATTCTACACACAAGATTGCAAGATAACACCAAGATAGTGCACCAATGAGTAGTCGAACCCAAAGAGAACCATGTATAATGATGAAATGAGAGATAGAAGAGAGAAGATGTGTCTCTCCACGAGTTACATCCTTTTATAGAGTTTACAAACCCTATTTGGCCACTTGGCTTTCCCTCCAAAATGTAAACCCTACTATTTTTGGGTCTAGATTCAATGTACCCAAAGTTCAAATTTGAATCTCTCTCAAACTTGACTACCAACTTTCCCACACTTTCCAAAAGTGTTTATTGAATGTATTTTAAACTAATATAACTTCAAAAAGTTTATCTCTAAGCCTAAAATGAGTTTTGGCCTCTTATTGACAATTTACCAAAATGTGACTAAACTAGACTAAACTAGTTGAAATCTCTCACACTCTCTCTTCAACTAGTTTTGGCATAGTTTTGACAATAGAACTTTGATCCAACTTTAGAATGATCTCCATCCTAAGTATAGATCTTCTTTCTAAGGTTCTAAAGTATCTTTCATAATTGATATAGAGAATAGTGTCCAAATTGGATGCTTCACTATTTCTTACATCAATTTTACACATCAAGATATAACCAAATAAATGAAATGATTCCTCCATGATTCCAACTTTGAACTCTCTAGAAAATAACAACAAACAAAAAAAACATGTGAGTAATCAACCATTGCTTTCATGTCTTCTCCATCTTTGTCCTTCCTTAATATGTCTTCACCATGAAAATCCATGAATGAGCCTCCATCTCCATCTTGCAAAACCATCCAAGAATGCTAGTACAACTCCAACAATAAGATATTGCAAGACAATGTAGCTAGTTTGTCCATATCTTGACAATTTGCACACATCCACATGAAATAGCTCAAACATGAGATAGAACAAGTAAAGTAAACTTGAACAACACTTCCTTGTTGCTCCTTTGACCTTACTTGAGTCTTCAATAAGCTGCAAAAACAGATCCATAACATCTTTGCCAAATAACCTTCCTTTGATGCTCTTGACTAGCTCCAAATTGCCACCTTTCCTTTTGTGTTGTTGAAGCCCTTTGAGACCAACCTCTTGATCTTCCTCTTGACCATCAAAGTCATTGAACAAACTTTGTTTTCCAGATCCATTACTTGCTTTTCCAGTATGAAAACCATGAGAACCAATATCCACTTGCATAGCATCATCTACACAAGAAAATTCTCCAAAACATGTGAGTAAGGCAAAATGAGTCGCTTCCACCTGCTTACCTTTCTCTTGGTCATCAAAGATATGAATATATTCAGACCTGAACCTTTGGAAATACTCCCTCTCAAACATATGATCTAGATCCAACAAGATCTCATCAATGCTTGATCTCGATCTCCCACAAAGGTTAGTGAAAACAATGTCACCATCATAAATCAAAAGATAGATTCCAAACTTTCCATCCAACATGAAGTAGAGTAGGTGAAGATGAGTATCAAACCTAATAAATCCAGCTCTCTTGAGTCCATAACAAACCTCAATAAGCTCACCGATGAGATCTCCCTTGCCTTGAAGAAATTGCCTCAAAATTTGTTCCATGTAGTCTTCTCCAACCAACCTTTTGCCATCTCGATCATGAGTGATCAATTCACAATCATAAAATCCTTTGAGTTGATGAAGATATGTGAGATCCATGCCTTGGATCTTCCCAAGAACCAATTTTCCATTGCTCTTTCCTTCATAAGACTCCCTCTTAATGATTGCATCATAAGAAGTAGAAACCTCAAAAACATTAGAAGCCATGAAAAATATGATTAGTACCTTCAACATAAGGATGATTGAAGTACTCTCTTTTTTCAAACAAGAACTTCTACTCAATGTTTTAGGTAATGAATCATATGATAATGATTCTTCCTCACTATCATTCACAATGACATCATTCAAAGTACATCCTACTTTGAACTCTTCACATACTTCTCTTCTTCTTGACTTGTGACTATCTCTCTCACCAAGTCTCTTGATAGAACCATCTGATCTACTTTCTTTATGAAGAAATGTGACTCCACTTGCTGCAAAAATGACTTTCTTGGACTCGTCACAAAAGAATGTAGAAGAACCACCTCCTTCATGAATGCACCTAGCAACATCTTTTTCCATATGATCAAAGAAATCATTAGCAACAATCTTTTCCAAGGAAGAACCTTCACCACCTCCATTGATGAAGTTAGCTCTTTCCTTACCTTTTGCATGCTTGCACTGGCCATGAAGAACCATTGAAACCCCATCATTATCCTCAAGACTAGCCAAGTTAGCACAAAGATGAACATCTCCAAGAAGCATATTAGATCTTGACCTAGATCTAGCATAAGGAAGCTTGTTAGACTTTGCATAAGATTCACCAATCTTATTGATGCTAAAAGGGAACTTTGGAAAGTTGAGACCAATCTCCTTTTCCATTCCATCCTTTTTGTTAGCCATAACAAAAGCATCAAGCTTGAAAAGTCTACCTTGTTTAATGCTCCTAGCAACCAAGATTTCTTCCTTTGTAATGAAACAAGCATCACCACCAAACTTTACCATGTATCCTTTCTTTATCATTTGACCAACACTTAGCAAATCCTTTGAAAGTGAAGGAATTTAAAGAACACCATCAAGTCTTGCTTTCCTATTAGTAGAGAGACAAATAGAAATTGAACCAATACCTTCAATCACACACTCACCACCATTGGCCATGTGAATTGATTTCTTGGCTCCATCATAAGTGACCAAAGAAGTAAAGAACTCCTTGTGACTAGTCATGTGTGAACTAGCTCCACTATCAATCCACCATGAATCTTTGTCACCTTTACTTGACATTGGACTTGAAGAGCACATCAAAAGAGAATCACCACCACCTAGATCCTCATCATTAGTAGTAAAGTTGATTTGCTTGCTACCTTCATCTCTTTGCTTCTTCAAACATTCATTTGTAAAATGCCCTTTGATTCCACAATAAAAGCATTTCAACTTAGACTTATCTTTCTTTTTGCCAAAAGAGAAAGTCTCACCTTGATCTTGCCCTTTAGACCACTTGCCTTTGCTTTGCCCTTGAATTTGCCTTTGATGAACATAGCCTCCTCTTCATAATGAGATGTCGATGTAGATCCACCTCTTCTTGATTGAAGCCTATACTCCTCATTCACCAAGATCTCTTGCAAATCCACAATACTTGGCAAAGTCTTTTGAATAGCAAAACTTTGAACAAGATTAGCATGATCATCCAACAAGCCATTAAGTATAACTTGAACAAGCTCTACCTCCTTAATGCTTTCATCAATACATGCTAACTCATCACTGAATGCTTTAACCCTCAAAACAAAAGCATGAGTACTCTCTTCCTTCTTTTGCAAACTTTGAAAGATTTGTCTCCTAAGAGTAAGCACTCTTGATGTAGACTTGGATTCATAAAGCTTCTTCAAAGCTTCCCAAGCCTCCAAAGATGATGTGCACTTAACAACTTCCTTGAGAAGTTCATTGGTAACATTCATCTTAATCATGTGTAGAGCTTTCTTTGCTCTCTTGTCATACCTCACTTGATCTTGAGGTGCTTGAGGTCTCTCCTCCACACCTGCAACAATCTCCATCAACTCATTCATCTCCAATAAGGACTCCATCCTCACCTTCCAAGTAGAATAGTTGATTGAGGTAAGCCTATCATTGCTCTCCAACATAGATCCACCACTTGTAGCCATGTTGAAGTGACCTGATCTTCTTCTTTCAACCTGTTCCAATGCACAAAGCACTCTCTTGAATGTCAACAATTGAACTCAAGAAGAAATCACAAAGATATGGAACCTCTCAAATCTCTTCTAGAACTTCTAACTAGGAAATCAACACATAGAATAGTGAAATCTTGATCAACCTATGATCTATCCTCAATCTAATGATTCTTGCCACTTCCTAAGATTGAAAAACACTCAAATGAAGTTCAGTAACCTCACAAACTAGAGATCCAATCAAAATTAGGGTTTTGACAAAATCACAAAAAATTGAATATCTCAAATTCTACATGCAATTTCTAGAAACTTGGTATATCTTCTTGTAGACTCCAATGAGACCTTTCTAATGCACCAAAAATCATCTAATTCCAGTAAGCCAAGTGTGAAATCGGAATTGATCAAGTATATAACCCTATATTGAGTTTTGACCTACAAAAGATCAATTCTACACATGCAAAAATGCTGATTTTTGAGTAGAGATCAATCTAGCATGCTCTAGCATTGGTAACTCCTCCAAATCCTTGCTAAAGATGGCTGATCCTTTCATAACCTGAAACACAAGAGCTCTGATACCATGTGAAGGATTTCAGATCATTCAAGATCCAATCCATGTCCCAAATCTTTGGTTACAATAAGGAGCAAGCCAACAATCCTGCCAATGTAGAAAAATCAGCATCTACATACAAAATGAGATGCAAACTCTAAGAGATATTGATCAAACATGAACCAAAACATAAAATATGTTTGCTTTCCATACAATTACAGTACCCTACTATATCTCACACGTGTGGAACCGAAAATAGCAATAAATGATCATTCTACGCACAAGATTGCAAGATAACACCAAGATAGTGCACCAATGAGTAGTAAAACCCAAAGAGAACCATGTATAATGATGAAATGAGAGATAGAAGAGAGAAGATGTGTCTCTCCACGAGTTACATCCTTTGTGGACCCATATCTTTGCCATAACTCATCTTTTTTTTTTTCCAAATTAGTACCTCTAGGCACATTGACTCTAAAGTTGCATGCTTTTGATATGTTCTTGATGAACATGACATTGGATCGTCGAAAATGCCTTTAGCAGCTCGATTTGTGAGTGATAACTTCTGCATTGCTTCAGACATCCCTGAAGTTGATGTTGAAGCTTGGTCAGATGACCCTTGAGCTAGAGGCTCAACAACTTTCTTCTTTCCTCGTACATCGTTGTTGATTGTTGCATCCTTGTCCGCTCTCTTTGTTGAGGCTCTTTGACATTCGCTTCGTGGTTCCAAATGTGACATCCACCGTGGCTATGGCCTCTCTTGGTAAGTCACGCCACTTGATCACCTGGTTGTATCTTTGTTATTGGTGATTTTTCTTTGGTATAGGTGCTTTCGTGTTGGATTTCTATCCTCTCCATCCCTATCTCTTTGCTAATCTAGATCCATTCACTAGTTGTTGAAAATACTTGTACAGTCGCATACTTTGCAAAATTACACTTGTTTCTTGACAGTCTGCAGAAATACAAAGGAATAGATGACAGTGCCCTGATGACTTAGCCGACACCGACTATTTGGCCACCCTTTGACTATTCGGCGGTCACATGTACTCAACCGACACTGACTATTTGTTGGACATCCGACATCGACAATTCGACTTCACCAATTGCTCGTATGTCAATATTAACTCCAAAAGTCGACTCGAACAATCGGCGGCTCATCAGTACCTTCATCATGACCGAACATAATCAAATATTGTCCAAAGGCGACTACCAACAGCACGTAGAGCCTTAATCCTAACCGTAAAGTACAGATTAACTATTTTTTTAATTAGTTAGCCATGTGTATATATATCCTACGACTTATCAGTTGCTCGGTTACAACAACAAGCTCCACAGAGATTGAATAACCTCAATTGTCTACCGAGTCGACCATTCGAGCGTCTAGAGTGCGGGATTGAACCTGAAATGAAAGTGGGACTGTTGTCGTCACTAATGACGCATGGAATCGGACCTGAAATGAAAGTGGAGACCCGAGGAGAGCTGAATGGATTATAAAGGATGAGTGCGCAATGGCGATCATTGTTTCGTCCATAAATGAAGATCTACTCATGTAGATTGAAGACTGCGAAAGCAGCCATGCAGCATGGGAAAGATTAAAGCAGAAGTATGAAGTGAGGACTGCAGCTTCAGTTATGCACCTTCACAATCAGCTGCAATCAATACAGTGGGAGCAACTCACAATTCGATTTGATCAAAAAATGAAGGCTCTTCAGAGTACTGCAGCACAATAACCAGATTCTTATCAGCAATGGTATCTTTGAAGGGACAATGTTTGGTGTCCTATTTGTACTCAGAACCACACTTCAAATGAGTGTCCAGTACTGAAGTAGAGCCTCAAGTTGACGCACAAATATTGTCACCTGTGCAACACATCCTCGCACGACACTGCTTATTGCCCCTACAACCCACAGGCCATACAACGGAAGATCTCAATTCCAGACCTCTTATGCTTATCATCAGCGAGCACCTAACATAGCACCAAGGCATGGACCAAGCCCTCAACAACAACGAATGACACTACTAGCACCACAGAGGTTGAATAATCCTCAAGCAGCCCAAGTGAATCTCACGGTCGCGGAAGCTGAAACATTTTTCCGACAAAAAATGCAATAATGGTATGGGAACCTTTCATCGATCCTGCCATCAATGAGTATTACGCCACATACGCTGCACAACCACAACGCCAAGGGAGTAGACTGTACGGATGTTACGGATGTGGAGAAGGACATAGGAAACCCAGCAAATCACCACCACAAGGATTCACCATGGACACTTCTATGTCTTATGGGGTGAACATGATGACTATAGCATGGCTGTCAACGGAACCTATTGAAGATGACCTAGTTCCTTGGCAACATGCACTTTGTTACGACTAGGAAGTTGAGTTGATAGATGAGTAGATCTTACATCACATGGATCCTACGAGCTATGGACTTCAACGAATACCAGTTCATCCACCTTAGAGTCTCCACGTGCTAAAGTCTCCAAGACACCACCACCGAAATGTTCGGATTCGGTGCTATACCCGTCGCAACATGGAAAGCTAGCGGGGAATCCTCGATGCATGCAACTACATACATTAGATTCAGACTGACTTTGACAGATTGGAGCTTGCCCTACTTGATCACAGTTTTAAAGTCACTAGATCGACGTGATCGATTCCATAGCCATGCACGAATTATCTAGGTTTTAGATTTAGCTTTGCGAAAGCATATTAGGTGCAAAAACTAGAGTGACAAATCGACGTATGCTATCACTCATATGAATAATTCAATTTCATCTACAAATAAGTTTATCTACAAGCAAGATGCAATATGAACATGAATAAATAAACATTCAACATGACATACACGACCTAGATTACTATGAATAAGTTTATCTGTGAGGGTTTTGCTGTCAGGGAGGCCTTTAGTTATACATCAGTTCTGCACGTAGGTCGTTGTTGAAACTACATGTTGCCAGAATGATTTGGGCAACGAAGCATGAGTTATCATACATTTGGCAGACTCGACTAAGGTCATGTTCTTCCTTTCTACCAGTCCATTTGACTGTGGAGAATAGGAAGTAGCAAACTATTGTTCAATGCCATTGGCTGAGCAATAGTCGTTGAACTCGTTTGAGATGTATTCACCATCATTGTTGCTCCGAAGAGCTTTGATCTTCTTGCCTAACTGCAACTTAGCATTTTCTTTGTATTTCTTGAAGAACTGGAAAGCTTCAGAAAATATACAATAGTTCTTTTGGAATAGTCAGCTATGAATGTAATAAAGAATTGTTCTGATAATGTAAGCTCTAAGTCCGCCCTTAAGAATCAAAGAGTAGAATTACAGCTCTGATACCATGTTGGGATTTGGTGCTATACCCGTCGTGACATGGAGAAGCTAGCGGGGAATCCTCGGTGCATGCAACTACGTATATCGGATTCAGACCAACTTCGACATGCCCTACTCAATCACAACTTCGAAGTCATTGGATCGACGTGATCGCATAGCCATGCACGCATTATCTAGGTTTTAGATTTAGCTTTGCGGAAACATATCAGGTGCGGAAACTAGAGTGTCAAATTGACTTATGCTATCAGTCATCTGAATGCAAACAGAGTCGCGTTCTTCCTGGATCAATACTCTGTAATACAGAGAGAAAGAACAAAACTAGTCTGGAGGCTGCACCTCTGAGAGCTCGATCACCGACCAAATGCCTTCGCCCTTCAGGAGTGTTTTGATTTTGAATTTCCAGATTCTGTAATTTGCGCCATCGAGACTGATTGCTACTCTGGTCTGGATTGTCGTAGCCATATTGTGTTGTCTGGAAGAATCACTGCTGGGATATCAGTAGTGACAACTTGTTGGTTCTGATACCATGTCGCGGGAGCGCATGCGTGGGATCATACTTTGTGATATGTTTCATCAATGATTCATTGGACAAGCTCATTAAAGTTGAGGTTGATGCAATTGAAGGAGTTGAGTCATGATGCATTGTAATTCCGAGTGTGGAATCATCATGTGATCCTTCATCTTCTTTCGTCATAGAATCTTCCATAGCTTTGTGTAATGTGGCATATTGCTCTCGTCTTTTCAGCTCTCGCCGGATGCTTTTGGGTAGTCTTGTTAGAAACTACATGATGACTGCATGATTGGGAGTCAGCTCTTCAAGAAACTTTTGCAGCTTGAATCTGGTAATCAATGCTGCTTTAATCACTTCCTAATATGTTCGTTCTTGCATTGTCTAATTGAAAAACCAGTCTAAAGCCCCTCTTATCAGAGACATTGGGAACAACTTTAGTTTCTCTGTTGGGGTGGTTTCATCATGATCTCGCATGCCTGCCCATAGATCTGCAAGAATTTGACAGGATCGGTGGATCCATCAAATTTGGGCAACTCCAATCTGGGAGATGTTGGATTTCAATGCTCAAATCCAATAAGCAGTAAGCATCCTGAAAAACTCAACCGAAGTCCAACATCACATTTTTTGGACCTTCACGTTTTTGCAGTTTTCACACCTACAGGATTTTCGCACTTCGGGGTTTTTCAAAACTCAACTCCATCGACTTCAAAGTCATCGAACTTTGAAGTCCGACTTTATTGACTTCGACTTCGACTTCTTCATGTATATACTCAACTCACTCCATCATCCGCCGTCTCAGACTTCTCCTTGTATATCGATTAAAACGTAAAGATACGACACATCAAAGTGCCCGATGTGAGAAATTCAACTAGTTTAGTCTATTTTTGTCATATTTGTATATTTGGCAATTGAGGCCAATTTTCATATTAGACTTAGAGTTTGACTTTTCAAAGTTATATTAGTCTAAAAGCATTTGAATAAACACTTTTGGAAAGTGTGGGAAACTATAGAACACGAGTTTTGGAGGGATTCAATTTGAGTAGTAGATATATTGAATCTAGTCACAATAATAGTAGGGTTTTTGATTATGGAGGGAAACCAAAGTTTGAACTTAGGTTTGGACCTGCTATAAAAGGTTGTAACTCATGGGAAGAGAAGACAATCTCTCTCTCTCTCTTATCTCATTCATGCTTATACATGGTTCTCTTGGGTTCTACTATCCATTGGTGCACTATACTTGTGATATCTTGCAATTCTATGTGTAGAATGCTCATTAAATGTTATTTTCAGATCTACACGTGTGAAATACAGTAGCTTATTGTTATTGTATGGACAAAAACATTATTTTATGTTTTGATTTATGTTTGATCAAGATCTATTAGAGTTTGCATCTCATTCGTAGTGTAGATGTTGATTTTTCTACAGTGGCAAGATTGGTGAATTGCTTGTTTTTCTAACCAAAGATCAAAGGGATATTTTGGATCTTAATGATCTGAAATACTTCACATGGTATCAGAGCTTGTGTTTTAGGTTATGAAGGAAGCATTCACAATCTATCAATGATTTGGAGAAGATATCAATGCTAGAGCATGCTAGATTGGATTCTACACCAAAATTGAGTGGATCTTTTGTAGATTAAAGCTCAATTCAGAGTTATAATCTTGATCAATAAGATCCTTCGAGGACATTACTCTCTATAGGAAGCTAGTTGGTTCACTCATCTATCTAACCATTACAAGACCAGATCTAAGCTATTGTGTTGGAAGATTGAGCCAATTCATGCAAGATCCTAGTGAGGAGCATTGGAAGCTAGGGAAGCGAGTTATGAGGTACATCATTGGAACTCACCTGACTTGTACAAACACTTACAATTAAAGATAAGACGACCATATGGCTGCAGTAAATTAAGCAGTTAGATTTTATGCTTCCAATGAATTGAGCACTGACATGCAATCATCAATGTACAGTGTCAACGCTCTTATCAAATAGATTAGGCTGCATTCTAGTTAAGTAACTAAGCTGCTATGTAATTAGTAAGTTAGTTCAACGATCAACAGCTGAAGCAGTTTCTATGCCAACTCTCTCGCACTGCTTCACGCTCTTGTACTCATCTTTTCCCTTCAATCAAAGTGCAAGTTTCTATCTCACTACTGTATTGTTCTATTGTGCATTGCTACTATTGATTCATCTTCATTATTGCTGGTAACTGTTGCACTTCCAATCCATCTACCATTTGCTCTACTTCCGCTGCTATCCTATTGATCTGTCTTTAGTCTTCCGACATGGAATCAAGGCTCATCTTTGATAACTTATTATTTTCCGACATGGTATCAGAGCGGGTGGTTCAGTAATCTACATTTTTATTGTAGGTTATCAGTCTTGTTTCTACCAAGACATCATCTTAGCAAGTGCGCAACCAACAATATTCATGACGTCATTATTTCTATCAATGATATCATTCATTAAACCAAAAGTGGATCAATCTTCTAGCTCATCTCTGATCGACAAACTCGATGGAGATAACTACCATCTCTGAAAGTTCAAGATGAATTTATTTCTTCTTGCCAAAGAACTGTGGAACATCATTGATGGCATTGAGATCAAACCAGAGGCTGATGCAGCCAACATCACCAAATGGAGACAGAGAGATGACAAGGCATTTTCCTTGATCACTCTCAATATCAAAGACTCTCAGATCAGCCACATACGTGTTGTTCAGACCGCTAAGGATGCATTGGACATCCTAGCAACTCTCTACGACATCAGAGATGTCACTTTCAAACTACATTTGAGGAAGAAATTCTTCACTCTCAGAATGTATGAAGCAAATAGTGTTTTGAGCCATCTCAACACTTTCAAAAATCATATGGAGCAGATGACTGCAACATGATCAGTCATTGAAGATTCAGATGTAGTGATGACTCTATTATCGAGTCTCCCTGATGCTTGTAAAACTGGCTATTTCAATCCAAAAACATATCACTCTATCAAGAGTAATCTTGTGCTACTACAAGAGGATATTAGAAGAAATGCTTCCTCCTTCGGCTCAGGATCAGATCCACAAGCTTTACACACAAAGAAAAATCAAAAGTTCATATCCAAGAGATCTACAAAGTCAAACTACACTAACAAGAGGAGCAATATGCAGCAGCCTGTATCAAACACACCATCAACTTTAGGATCTTCATCATTCCAGCCAATGTAGAAACTATTCTGCAAATACATTAAGAGGGCTGGCCATCTCATCAAGGACTATCGAACTTTGAAATACAACAACGAGCAGATTCTAGATCTGGATTATTTGGAGACCTTCAGCCTTGTCGTTAAACATGTTTTGATTCGTCTATTACTCTCCTATGCAGCTACAGGATCTAAAAGTCCATCAAATGGATGTCCAAACTGCCTTCCTCAACAAAACTATTGAAGAGAAAATCTATATGTCGTAGCTAGAGGGATATGAACTGAAAGGTAAGGAGCACCTAGTGTGCAAAATTCACAAGGCTCTCTATGGTTTGAAACAATCACCAAGAGCCTGGTTTCAAAAGATCAATGCATTTCTAATCGAAAATGATTTTATTTCAAACTCGGCAGACTCGAATGTTTACTTGAAGTCTATTTCTACTTCATTCATTATCATCACTCTTTATGTAGATGATATGTTACTCTTTAGTAACAATCTAAATCTATTGAAGGATATGAAATGCATGCTAGCACAAGAGTACAAGATGACTGATATATTTAGGCCATTACTGTCTCGGAATCTAGATCCATCAAGATCGACCCAGCAGACATATTTTCATCAGTCAACAATGATATCTCACTAATGTGCTGGAAAAATACAGAATGACCGATTGCAAATCGAGCTACTTCCCACTCAAACCTAGTCTGAAGTTGTCAAAGGAGTAGTGTCCACAATCCGAGGCAGAGAAGGAGGAAATGAAGCAATATTTGTTTCACTCCATCATTGGGTCACTCATGTATGCTATGCTCTGCACTTGACCTGACTTGGCATACTCCATCAGCGCTCTCAGCCAATTCTTATCGAATCCAAGGCCAGCTCATTGGAAAACTCTCATGAAGGCCATGAAGTATGTCCAAGCTACAAAACATCTTAGCATCTGTTATGGAGCCAGCCAATCTGCCAATATTCTTGAAGGATATACAAATGTAGATTGGATAGGAGATATCGACATCAGAAGATCAACCTCTGGATTTGTATTCTTATTGAATCAAGGCCCAATCTCATGGAACAGCCGAAAGTAAACCTCAGTAGCATTATCTTCAACCGAATATGAATACATGCCTGTCACAAATGCTACCAAGGAGACACTCTGGCTAAGGAACTTGCTTGCACCCCGACACATCGAAGTGCCCGACATATCTGACACATCGAAGTGCTCGACATACCCGACATATCAATCCATGAACTAGCATACGACTTCAAATACATCTCTGACAGTCCACCTGACTTGTACAAACACTGATAGTTAAAGAGAAGACAATCATTTAATGCATAACGGCTGCAACAAATTAAGCAGTTAGATTTTATGCTCCCAATGAACTGAGCACTAACATGCAATCATCAATGTATAGTGTCAACGCTCTTATCAAATAGGTTAGGCTGTATTCTAGTTAAGTAACTAAGTTGCTATGTAATAAGTAAGTTAGTTCAACAATCAACAATTGAAGCAATTTTTGCGCCAACTCTCTCGCGCTGCTTCACGCTCTTGTACTCATCTTTTTCCTTTAATCAGATTGCAAGTTTATGTCTCACTACTGTATTGTTCTATTGCACATTTCTACTATTGATTCATCTTGATTATTGCTGGTAATTGTTGCACTTCCGATCCATCTACCATCTGCCCCACTTCTACTGCTATCCTATTGATTTTGTCTTTGGTCTTTCGACATGGAATCAAGGCTCATCTCTGGTTACCTACCATTTTCTGATAGGAGAGGTACCATTGGCATAGGAATTTCTTGATCCATTGGATTTTGCTGATTTGGTCGAATCTCTTCCGCGGCTGCTTGACGTAGCTCTAGATGATATGTAGATAACCTTCTACCAGATCTCAATTTTCATTCACTATGCCAATTTGAACAGAGTGGAGAGGTCTGGGGGACTGCACTGGCCCCATCACTGAACGGTAGAATTTGTGTAGGATTGAACGAGTGATTCGCGGATCAAGTCACTAGCAAATGCAATTTTTTTTTTGTGCACGATTAATGGCGAGTAATAGGTGAGTAATTCTAATTATTCGCCGAACTGACTATAGACTGTGAATGAAGATCAGAAAACACTATGAAAAAGACAAATAAAGAGGAGCAATTGGAAAAAAATAGGCAAAAATGAGATCTTTACTTGTCGGTCTGCCAGATCATAGATCTAGTACTATACTAGGTATTGTACAAATGGTGAGTAATGATACTGGAGGGAGGGCAAAAAATTGAAGTCGGCAAAAAATGAGACAAAAAATCAGCTAATTATTTGTTGGTCTGTCGAATCCTATATTCTGGTCATGGACATAACACATAGTACAATACATGTTCTACTCCTAGTATTGGATACACGGTACTCCAGAGAATCAAGCTTATTAGTTATGCCATGTCATACTGGATGTGACCCCCAAAGTAATTAATAGCCTTGTGAGGCCCAGACATGCCAATTGGACTTAGTGCAAGGTTTGGGACAGTCAGTGCATGTGTAGAGTATCAATAACAATTGGATCTATCAATAGGGGAGTTTTTTAGACCTTGTATTACTAAATGCACAGGAGGGTCTTAAGCCTATATAAGATGGACAAACTCGCCCTACTCCACCATTCTTTTGGTGATTCATTGCCAGGTCCTCTCTCTACTCTTGCTTCCTAATCCTTGGCTTGGGGGTGAAGCTTCCGGAGATTGATCGGTTGCTTTTACTTGGTTGGGTGGTTTTTCCATAGTGTGTTCTCTATTGTTTTGTCTTGTAAGCAGAATCTTGAGGAGCTTTCCCTTGCATTGGTATCGAAGCAAGGCTTACAAAGATCAGAGAACTTAGGGTGTTGCTTTTCGTGGAAATTTTGGTGTGAATCAATTGCTATTCTCATCCAGGTGGAGAACAAGATTGAAAGTGGGTGTATTCTCCCGGTTTCCATTTGCATGTTGCTAAGGTCCGTTTCTCTCGAATTTTTTTTTTGGGTTTTATGGAGAATTGTCTTGAAAGCCAATTTGTGATGTTTTTTTGGAGCTTTTTCTTGTGTAACTCTAGAAAAACCTGAGTAAAAATGTAGACTGTGGCAACAATTAGTTCAAATATGTAGACTATTAAAAAACCGTTCATTTTCTATAGGTTTCATTTGAGAGAATAAAAATCAGAGAGGAAAAAAGGGCTGTTGGGATGAGTAGGAGTTAGATTAAATTAAGATCAGGTCCTGTGCATATCATAGAATACATGATAGAACCTATGACTGACTGATAGGGGTACTTGCACATTTCTTGCTGATCTGCCTTCGTTCTGGGACACATGTCTTTGGATAGCTTGCATCTTGGATCCATAGGAGTATCTATGGGTTTGCAATCCTCCATGCCATATCTGCGAAGTACATTGATTAGGTAAGATTGTTGGCTTATGATGATCCTTCTGCTCGTGTGATCTCTGTGAATCTCCAGTCCAAGTAGGTAATCGACTCGACCTAAATCAGTCATCTCAAACTTTGATGAGAGTAAGGATTTGGTTTCTAGTAGTAACTGATTTGAATTTTTGATGATTAGGGAATCATCAATGTATAGTGCTATACTGACATAGCTTGGCCCTTTTTGTTCTAGATACACATTTGAATCTGCGGAATAGGAGGTAAAGTCGTGCTGCAACAAGAAACAATTTACTCTATCGTACCAGGCCCTCGGAGCTTGCTTCAGACCGTATAATGCTGCAATTTACATAATAGATGCTCTTTGCCTTGAAGGACATAACCTTCTGGTTGATAGATGAACATGTCTTCTTGTATATATCCGTGTAGGAATGCCTATTAGCTCTGATACCACTTTTACAAGTAGAGGTGAGGAAGACCTCCAAATCCAAGGTAGAGCCTCCAAATGTCCTCCAAGCAACTTGCAAGCTTCAAGATGCTCCCCAACTCCAAGCTAGGATGCCTCCACCTGCAAGTAAGGATCTGCAAACCTCCAAGGATCTCTCCTCCACATGTGTCCCTACTCTTTAAACACAAAGATAGATAACAAGCTGGCCTCAAGTATTCACCACCCAACCATAGCTAGATCCAAACTCCAAGCAAGACCTATGTAATACCCCCTTGCTAACCATAAACAAATCACAAGCATACCACAACACTCCATAGCATTCTCAAGATCCAAACCCTACTTATGTCCCATACCATAAGCAAGATCCAAACCTCAAACATACTACCACAAGAAAGCACTCTACACAATAGTAGCAACACTAGAGCATAAGAAAAGCAAACAAGAGAGATCTCTCCCTCCCAATGGGCGCCCTACTACCCTCATATAGATGGCCCATGGACCCTCCAATGCACTATGGAGTTCCATGCTCATCCAATGAGAGAGAGAGAAGCCTAGGGGAGTTAAAGAATCTCCAAGAGCCTCCATAGGCTTATGGAATGTCAAGAGACTCCTTCCATAACCTATGACTCCTTGAATGCCTTTCTTGTGGGAGTTGGGAACTCAATGGACACTTTAGAAGGGCGCCCTCCTACTAGGTCCCATTGCCCAAGTTGTGCAAGTATACTTTGGTCCTAGACCAATAAAGTGATGTTGTTCAAGGTTGAGGCCCAAGGTTTAGAAAAATAGTCATCCAATGACTTTCTAACACCTCTCTAGGTTCCATACCTCCATCCAAGGTATAGACACCTACCTGCCCTTAACCAAGGACACTAGTACCTTAATCTAAGACACCTACCCTTAATACTAAGGGTACCCCTTATCCAAGGGTCACGTGACTCCATACCTCCAACTAAGGTATAGTCACTTGTCTGCCCTTATCCAAGGGCACATACCCTTAATCCTAAGGGTACCTTGCCATTTAGCCCTCAACACTAAATGGACTATCAAGGGTCTGAAGTACTGCTAGTTACATAGGTATGTAACATTCCTTCTCCCTAAACTTGAATTTTCCTTGTAGGGAAATATTTGGAAAATTCTTCTGGGGATCAGCCTCATTTTCTCAGGTTTCCTCCTCTTCTGATTTGCCCCTCCACCTGACTAAAAATTCCCGAAGCACTCTACTCCGTAGAGTTCTCTGCCGACTATTAACAATCACCTCAGGTTCAGGTGGTCCACTCACGGACTCATCATGGAGAAGTTCCACTAGATCTTCCATAGGGACTAGGGTCTCCCCAACCCCCAACGAGGGTTTCAACTTACTAACGTGGAAAACAGGATGAATTCCAACATTAGCTGGAAGGTCTAGTTTGTATGCGACCTTGTTTATCACTTGGATAACCTTAAAAGGATCGCAATACCTAGGCGCCAACTTTGCACACTTAATAATTTTCAAGCCCCTAGAGTGACTAGGGACTCTCAAAAACACCCAGTCGTAGACCATGAATACCTTGTGCTTTCGAGATAGATCAGCATAGTGCCTTGCCCTGTCTTGGGCACTTCTTATGCTATCTTTAGCCAGTTGTAACATTTCTTGCATATCCGCAAGAAAATCAGCTGCGGCTTGCACCCGTAGGTTTTTCATGCCAACACTAATTGGTGATCGAGGTTGAAAACCATACATAAGCATGAAAGGGCTGAATCCGGTCGCTGAATGTTTTGCACTGTTATATGCAAATTCCACTAGTGGAAGGTACTGTTCCCAATCAGACTGCCGATGGCCCACATATGCTCGAAGCATATCCTCCATCGTCTGATTGGTCCTTTCCGTTTGACCGTCTGATTCCGGATGATCTGTAGAACTCAAACTTAAAGTTGTTTCCATTTTTTCAAATACTACTTGCCAAAAATTCCAGTGAATTTTGGGTCAAGGTCACTGACAATATCACAAGGCAGCCCGTATAGTCGAAAAAGCTTCTCAACAAATAGTTGAGCTAGTCTGAAGCTTTAACAGTAGTTTTCGTTGGGATAAATTGAGCAAACTTCGTAAGTCTGTCAACAATGACCCAAACCGAATCGTGGCCCTTCTCTGTACGTGGAAGCCCGACCACAAAATCCTTAGATATACTTTCTCACTTTTCGGTAAGAATATCTAAAGGATGTAATAGGCCACTAGCTTTTAGCCTCTCTGCTTTATTTAACTGGCACTGAGTACATTTAAGTACATAGGCCTCTACCTGACTTTTCATCTTAGGCCACCAAAATTGCCTTCGAACTAAGTCAAGTGTTCTTTGTATACTCGGATGTCCTGCGCATGGACTATCATGACACTCATGCAAGATTTGGGCCCTTACAGTGTCATTCTCCGGTACACATACCTTTCCTTTACAAAACAAAATCTTGTTTCAAATTAGGAAATCCGTTTCAGCCTTTCCCTGATTCGAGGAATCTTGCAAACCTGAATTGACCCCTGAAAGTACTTGTTGCCAATACTTTCCAAAAAAAAGATTGGACTCATATAGTCCTTGAAGAGACTGAAACAACTCCGGTTCTATGACAGTAAAGCACAACTGATTAATAACCGGTACCAACTCAAAGCATCCGCTAGAGTATTTTGACTTCCTTTACAATAACGTATAGAAAAGTCAAAGACTTGCATCAGCTCAGCCCATCTAGCTTGCCTCCCCTTTAAATCTGTAGCATCACATAAATATCGAAGAGTTTGATGATCCGTCAAAACTTCAAATCTGGCTCCATACAAATAATGTCGTCAAATTTTCAAGGAATGAACAATTGCAAACAGTTCCTTCTCATAGGTACAATACCTAGACTGAGCAGGATTGAGTTTCTTGCTTTCATAAGCCAGAAGATGTCCATCCTGCATCAAAACAGCTCCAATAGCATAATCACTGGCATCGGTCCTAACCACAAAAGTCTTAATAGGATCGTCAATTATTAGTATTGGTGCCAAAGTGACACTTTTCTTAAGCAACTCAAAACCTCCGTCCACACCACTAGTGGACTCTTAGCCCTCCGACTTAGCTTCTTATAGCCTTTCAAGCCCTGGGTAAGGGGAAATGCCAATCGAGCAAATTGGGGAATATGCCGACGGAAAAATCCCACAAACCCCAAGAAAGACTTGATTTTCCAAACTGTGGTGAGAATAGGCCAATCAATAACCCTCTGGATACGATCAGCCTCAATCTCCACCCCCTGTTCGGAAATCTTTTGCCCCAAGTAGGACGATTTCTTAGCAAAAAAGTCACACTTGAACTCCTTGGCAAAGAGCTTTTCCCTTCTTAGAATGTCCAAGACAATCCTAAGATGCTCTTTATGTTCCGCCAAAGTCTTACTGAACACTAGAATATCATCTAGGAATACCACTATGAATCTTTCCAAATATGGCCTGAACAAATCGTTCATCATTTGTTGGAAAGTTGTCAGTGCATTGGTCAAACCAAAAGGCAACACCAAAAATTTGTAGTGACCAAAGCGAGTTTGAAATCCGGTTTTTGGTATATCTTCTGCCTTAATGCGTATCTGATGGTATCCCGATCTTAGATCTATCTTGGTAAAGTACCCAGCACCACCAAGATAGTCTATTAGATCATCCATCCATGGCAGTGGATATCTATTCTTAACGGTTACCTTGTTCAAGTTCTTATAGTCGACGCAAAACCTTATAGTCCCATCCTTCTTGGCCACCAGAACCACTGGTGATGCCCAAGAAGACTTACGAGGTTGTACCCACCCCTTTTTCAAGGAGACTTACCTCAGCCTCTTCCGATGCACTCATCCTATAAGGACGTCGTGCAATTGGAATTGCTCCAGGTATTAGGTCAATTTTATGATCAACTGTCCTTTCTGGTGGTAAACCTACATGAAGGTCTAAAAAAGCATCATTGAATTCTTGCCTAAGTTCATTATAGGCTTCAAATTCACTAGTGTTCTCACTAGGTATATTCATGGCATTTATGTTAAGTTCTTCATCATTGCAGCAAATGATATCATTATGAAAACATAAATAAACTTTAAAATCAGAATTCTTCATAATAGAAGTAAGTTCCTGTTTAGAATAAGGGTTAACATTTTTAGTGTCAACACTTAAACTAGCCTTGATCTTAATTAAAGAATTTTCATGCATAAAAGATAAAGATTTCTCAACAAAATCAATTCTCAATGATTTGTTCTTATCAAAATGCGATCGTTACCCAAGAACGATATCTACATTAGCTAATTGAACAACTTGGAATTCTAGTTTTTCATAAAAATCCTGAATGTGCAATTCTACATCAAGAACAATAAAATCCATCAAATCGAAATTACTTCCAGATGCCATTGTCACACGATATTTTTTCTCACTTTTTCTAATAGGAAGGTTTAGCGTCTGCACCAGATTTACATTAATAAAGTTACGAGTGGATCCTGTGTCAAAAAGAACATTAACAACTTGATCATTAACTTTACCTTTAATGCAAATAAGGTCAGTAGGACCAAAAACTAAAGAACTAAGGAAAGAAACATCCATCTCATTACTTCGAGATAGATTACCTGAGGTTGAAGCTTGTTTTTTGACGCAATCACGTGCAAGGTGACCCTCGCCATTGCACTTGAAGCACAGGTTCTTCTTACGAGCTTCAACTTTATCATTGCCACCATGATAGTTTTTAAAGTTTTTCTTGGTTTTATTAGGATGGTTGGAAATGGGATGTGTTTCATTAACAACTTCCCTATCCTTCCTCATAAATTGAAAACTTTTTTTCTGCTCATTAGGCTGTTGACCCCTAGGTGGCTTAGGTGTGTTATCAAAGTATTTTGTAGCCCTAATAGCATCTTCTAGGGTTTTTGGATGGTTCCTACAAACATCCACTTGATAATCTTTTGATAACCCATCAATAAACATTAACATTTGTACCTTAGGTGGAATATCACTATAAAGTGGATTCAGGTACTCATGAAAATCTTGAATAAATTGTTCCAAACCTTTATTCATGGTTAGATGACTCAGCTTTTGGAAGTGTTCATAGTCATCTAATAGTGGTAGAAAATAATCCCTAAGAAGCTTGCAAAAATCATCCCATGTACAAGGTTGATTGCCCTTTGCAACTAAGTCATCCCACCAAACTAAGGCTCTTCCTTCAAGGAACATGGTGACAATGGATAACTTCTCAGATTCAGGGAATTGGTTCATGGCAAAGTATTTGTTCCAACCATTTAGCCAAGAACTTACCACTTGTAAGTTCCTATCTTTCTTCTCCCCCTTAAACACTTTTACAGGAGGTGGAACTACACGCTTCTTCTGATTGGCTAACCTAGACTCCAAGTCTTGGTTTATTTAATTAGTTTCAAGAAGTTGCTTATTAGTGGCTTGAATTTGTTGGTATAAAAGTTCAAGAGCATGTGCCACATTGGATGGGTTTGATAGATCAAATGTTGGGTTTTCATTGGTTTGATCCATTGGGGTTGCTTGTGTGTTTTCCTATTATGCAAATACACAACAAGTGCTCAAATTAACTTGATAGAAATGCTTCAATTGTTACATCCAATACAAATAAAAAGCATTTACTTCTATTCATTCAATCTTATTGTTTGTAAGCTCAATCCAAGCCTAGCCTACTATTTGCAAGCTTAATCCAAGCTTAAGAGGAAAACAACAACAAGCTACATTTGCCTTAATCAAAAGCAACAATGAAAACCAAATCTTTATGTAAACTTCAATTAACTAATCCACGCTAATGTTTACATAAAAAACAGAATTTCAAAACTTGTTTTATGCACAAAGTTACACTACCATTCTCTTCCTACATTGTCATCTTCATGAAACTAGGAGATAGAAAGGTGTAACTAATGAAGTTTGAATGAAAACTTCACTTTTCAGATCTGATTTTCAGATTTACAGGTCTGAAAACAGAACTTCAAAATGAAAATCAAAACTTCAAAGACTTCATTTATGCAAAAAAAAACACTAGTTTTGATCAAAACACATAGCTAGAATCAATCTTTTTGCCAAAAAAAGTTTGTGTATGTAGAGGAAGACTTCCTCTACCCATCCCACAAATCTTTTTTCAGAACTTTTAAAAACCCAAAGCCCACTTTAAAACTTCTCTAACATGATAAAAAATCAGCCCCTAATCAATTCTATAAGCATCACTACTCTCTTCCAAAGAGAACTAGATTCATTGGATACAGCTTCCTACAACTAGAAAAGCCTATAATCTTCTCCCCAAAAAAATTTAGTTGGTGATCTTAATAGAACTTGAAGAAGGTTAGAAAGGTTACCATCCTTTGTCTAGCTATGATACCACTTTTACAAGTAGAGGTGAGGAAGACCTCCAAATCCAAGGTAGAACCTCCAAATGTCCTCCAAGCAACTTGCAAGCTTCAAGATGCTCCCCAACTCCAAGCTAGGATGCCTCCACCTGCAAGTAAGGATCTGCAAACCTCCAAGGATCTCTCCTCCACATGTGTCCCTACTCTTTAAACACAAAGATAGATAACAAGCTGGCCTCAAGTATTCACCACCCAACCATAGCTAGATCCAAACTCCAAGCAAGACCTATGTAGTACCCCCTTGCTAACCATAAACAAATCACAAGCATACCACAACACTCCATAGCATTCTCAAGATCCAAACCCTACTTATGTCTCATACCATAAGCAAGATCCAAACCTCAAGCATACTACCACAAGAAAGCACTCTACACACTAGTAGCAACACTAGAGCATAAGCAAAGCAAACAAGAGAGATCTCTCCCTCCCAATGGGCGCCCTACTACCCTCATATAGATGGCCCATGGACCCTCCAATGCACTATGGAGTTCCATGCTCATCCAATGAGAGAGAGAGAAGCCTAGGGGAGTTAAAGAATCTCCAAGAGCCTCCATAGGCTTATGGAATGTCAAGAGACTCCTTCCATAACCTATGACTCCTTGAATGCCTTTTTTGTGGGAGTTGGGAACTCAATGGACACTTTAGAAGGGCGCCCTCCTACTAGGTCCCATTGCCCAAGTTGTGCAAGTATAATTTGGTCCTAGACCAATAAAGTGATGTTGTTCAAGGTTGAGGCCCAAGGTTTAGAAAAATAGTCATCCAATGACTTTCTAACACCTCTCTAGGTTCCATACCTCCATCCAAGGTATAGACACCTACCTGCCCTTAACCAAGGACACTAGTACCTTAATCTAAGACACCTATCCTTAATACTAAGGGTACCCCTTATCCAAGGGTCACGTGACTCCATACCTCCAACTAAGGTATAGTCACTTGCTTGCCCTTATCCAAGGGCACATACCCTTAATCATAAGGGTACCTTGCCATTTAGCCCCCAACACTAAATGGACTATTAGGGGTCTGAAGTACTACTAGTTACATAGGTATGTAACAACGTCCATCTGGTGAATGTCTAGATCTTCTGCAACAACTATAGCCGATGAGGTACGAATAGACTAATGCTTAACCACTGGACTAAAGGTCTTAATGTAGTCTATCCCATATACTTGTTCAAATCTTTTAACCACCAGTCTAGCTTTCCATTTGGATATTGATCCATCGAGATTAAGCTTTAGCTTGAAGATCCACTTAGAGAAGTGCTAGAGTAATTTTGCAGGTAGCAGACCATAGAGATCGCTTTTGCCCAAAAGGTTTGAGACAAATGCACGTTTACTATCATGGATTGTGCAGCTTCCAACAGTGTGCGGTTCTTCCGTTTAGCTACTTTGTTCTATTGTGGAGTGTAGCTCATAGTAAACTGATGGTGCACACCACATGAAGATAGGTAGTCCTTCATTTCATTTGATAAGTACTCCCCCCCTGAATCAGACCGTAGGGCCTTGATCCTCTGACCAATTTGATTCTCAGCGTATTGCTTGAAACCTTTTTAGCAACTAAATGCTTCTGATTTATTCTTTATGAGCATGACTCTGGTAAATCGGGAGTAGTCATCAATGAATGTAATAAAATATAGAGCTTGACCCAATGAAGGTACACTCATAGGACCACATAAGTCACTGTGTATCAGTGACAAAATGGACTTCGCCCTTTTGGCTTGTCCTCTTGGAAATCTAGTTCTAGTTTGTTTTCCTAGTAAGCAATTTTCACAGACAGATTGATTAGATATAGTAACATCGTTTATATTCATGTCCTTGACCATTTTGTTATGATGCATATACAAGATTGAACGCATTTATAGATGACCTAATATTTAATGCCATAAATTAGCATCTAAATCGCTCATAGAAATTGCAAAATTGTGAGTCAGTATATACGATTTTCTTCTCTGTAAGCAGAGAGGATTTCTTTTGAATTCTCATCTAAAATAGTACATCGATTGGCAGTGAACAAAGCTCTATAGCCCTTATTTGTGATCTTGCTAATAGACAATAGGTTCTTTGTTACTACTTGGGTACATAAAGTACACCATTAGGCTGCCTAGTGATTTTCTCAAAGAATTGTAGTCGGATAGAGCCTTGGCCTTCGACTTGATGTGAACTGGAGTCACCAAAGAGTATATACTTTGGTTCTGTAGCTATGAGTGTAGAGAAGAGGCCTTTGCATGGCGTCATGTCCTGAGAAGCACATGAATCGAGATACCATTGATGGGCATCTCTACTGGGTTGATCTTGTACCATCAAAGCTTTATCGTCATCTTGTGAACCTATGACTGTGTCAGAGTTGCCTTCTTGCTGCCACTGCATCCTTTTTCTCGCTTCATTACGACAATCTTTGATGTCGTGGTTGGTTCTTTTGCAGTATTTGCAAAATAGCTTGGTCTTGGACGAGGATTGATTGTGTTGTTGTTGTTGTGGTTGCAATGCTATTGGCTATTTAGCCTTTGTCTTCTTATCTTTGAAGCCTTTCTTCTTCTTAGATTGCTGCTTGTTTGAGTAGAGTGCCATGGATTTGGTACTCATTGTCGTAGACAAGCTCTTCCTCCTAACTTCTTCCTGCAATAGACTTGCTGTCAATTTTTGGAGAGACAGCGCAGGAGTATTGCTAAGAAGCAACACTAAATTGTCGTAGGAGGATGGAAGACTGGCAAGAAGAGACATGGTAGAGTCTTCTTCTGAGATAGGCGATCCTATTGTAGCCAGTTGGTTTAGCAACTGTTTGAACTCATTTAGATGGTCACTGACTGAGGTGCCTTCACTCATTCTGAGTGTCAGTACCTTCTTCCTCAAGAAGAGACGAGTGGAAACATCTGAGGTCTCGTAGATGCTTGTAAGTGTATCCCACGCTTCTTTGGAGGTGGTGCAATTGGATACATGAGCGATTTGAGTGTCCTTTAGGTTTAGAGATACAATGGCAAGAGCCTTGCCATCCTTTGCTTCCCAAGCTGGAAGTTGTTCAGGTTCTGCCGGTTTGGCTATTGAACCTGTTATAGAAAATTGAATTTTTTTTTTAATGTCTTCAGGACAATAACTCAAGAAATTTAATTTAGCTGGAAGTTGTTCAAGTCTGCCGGTTTGGCTATTGGACCTTTTATTTTTAATGTCTTCAGGACAATAAGTCAAGAAATTTAATTTGAAAGACTTCAAAAAGTTAGAATAATAAAACCTTTTTCACAACAATTAGATTTTCATCAAAACCTAGTAATAGGATCTATGTGTGCTCGAAGACGTAAAACCTTGAGGAGCTACTTTAGTTTCAAGGTGAGTGAATCTACAACTTGAGAGAGAGCAACCTTGCACGTAAGGTGTCCTTAAGGTCTATGTCAATGTTCGGGATAGCCGACAAAGTATACGAATGGAACTGGTGTCTTTCTCCGAAAAGCTATTTCATAAAAATGTATAGGAAATTGAGTTTCAAAAAACCTACAAATTTTCTTAAATGCAAGAAATTTTACGTTTGTTGTTTTCATATGCACTAAATTTGTGTAGTAAAACAGGATGATCCTTATAAAACTTGAATTACATAGGTTTATTGAGTTCATAAAATAATTTATTTTTGTAAATATTTAGTATTTTGCTAATGGCGAAAAATATGAGATGCAGGATCCATAAGGCAAAAAATTTCAAAAATTGACTTTACAAAAATGCAGGAAATTGGAAGGAACCAAAGAGGTTTTCCAAACACTGGCTTATGTGGGGGCGCACATGGTTGGATACGACCCTTAAGTATGGAGGATTCATATGCATGACACATGTCCCAATCTACCCATGGAAAGAGAGTGCATGAGGCATGAGCCCGTTTGAAAACTTTTTAATGCGGGAAGGAAAATTCGAGTGCGTGAAAGCTTTTTTGTGTGCTCGTTTGCATCTACTCATGTGGCAGGTAACGGTTTGCAGATGAGATGAGTAGGTAGCCCCTCTCCCCCCCCGAAAAAAATGTACTTAAGTGTGTTCATCGCCAAGTCAAGCAGCTCTTTTTAAAAAGCAAAATTCATGAATAGACGCACTGCATTGCTTTGGTTGCAGAGCATGGAGGTTGTTGCAGATCTGTGCATTAGAGGATAGGATCCTGGATAATGGCTTCATAGATTCCATGATAGGCTTGGCTTGTTAGTTTCCCAAGTAAGGTGTTTGCTTCCTCTTAATTGTGGTTGGAACGTTTAACGATTGTAAGCTTGCTCCTGCTACTGATGTCGACGGATAATATTCAGCTAGAAGCCCGCTAGAGCTGCACATAGACATTTTGAAAATAGTAGGCTTATAGTAGTTCACAATTGATATTATTAAGTAGCCAATATAAGCTATCTAAAGCCGCCCTAGCTCAGTCGGTAGAGCACAAGGCTCTTAACCTTGTGGTCGGGGGTTTGAGCCCCCCGAGCGACGATTAGCTTTTTTTACACTCTTCTTTTATGGAGAGGTAAACCTGACACGACACGAACAAAGCCTAGGTTCATTGTTAGTTATATTTATAGCTTTTCTTTTCTCAAATGAGGTTTTCAATGTTCTCTCTTTATGCAAAGACAAGGTAGGATTTATGGTTCCTGTCCACATGCTTTCAACTTTTAGTTTTTAGCCTTGCCTAGAAGCAAAGGCAAGTTCATGTGTTGATGATTCTAATAAAGCTAATGTCAAAAGGAAGTGTCCAAGAGTTTTAAAAATTTTTTGACATTGCCTTGCAAAAGACAATACTATGTGTTCAAGTTGGTCTATGGAGATTTTGCAAAAGTCAACTTTAAAGAGAATGTGTAAAGGTATGTGCACGCAAATTGCTTTGCCACATTGTTAAAGACTTTATTGCAAGAACTAAATGGAGTTTTATCTGCAAGTTGTAAATAGCAAAAAGTTCGTTTCCCTTTACTTTCCTTGCATGCATGCCCACACTTTGAATACAACTTCATGCAAGTCATAAATAGCAAATATTTGGGTCTTTGTCTTTTTCCCGCATGCATGCATTAATAGGCTCTTAATCTACATAATGCACCAACATCATCACCAAGAACAATAATCAAATAAATATTATCTATTTGTATTCAGAAAATCATTTCATATACAGTCTTGTATTGTTGTCATATATCTATTCATGCACACTCAACAAGTTTTGAATTAAAGTTCAATCTTTAGGCAAAAAAAGGGAACACTAGCCATTTTGTCCTGGTTCAAAGACAACTACAATTTGAAATTAGCTAATTAACTTGCCTTCAACCTTAGACACTCAATTTGTTACAATGCCTTTGTGCTATACAGCAAAGTTTATGTTTATAGGTGTACTTTATAATCTAAATATACATTCACAAGTATGCATTCATGATGTCCTTAGAACAATTGTGCATGACAACATGAGCATGCAATGTCAAACTTGCATGTTCTTTGCTTTAAATACTCTCTCACAATCATGCATGACTCAAGCATGTGAGGGGGCCACTTGATGCTCTGATACCACTGTTGTGGATTGGACGACTTGATGCTCTGAAACCACTGTTGGGAAAGTCCTGTTAGCGATTGTTTGCTTTGATACCACTGATGGGGATTGTGTTCTCCAATTGCTCTGATACAAACGGGATAGTCGAACAATCAGGACTCACCAATGTAGAGCTCAGATGGAGTCAATCTGTTGGAGAAGCTACTGCTTCATTCCTCGATCAAGCATCCTCCGAACTACAGATTGCTACTGCATATCTGATAATGAATCTATGAACAGTAGATAATGTTTAATAACAACGGGAGTATATCTACTGCAAGCAAGCATCATTCAAAGATTCATAGATTGTGCACACGTTGTGAGCAGAAAGATTGTAACTCGTCTCTATTATCACTCTATTATCAAAATCGAGATTACATCAACAATTTCTTGAGTGTTGTCTGTTTCCCATATCAATGCGTCGTCGCAAGAGAGGTGGTCTCTCTCACGAGTGAACTGGCTACTGCTAATTCTCTATATCTTCTTCTGTGTCTGCTACTACATGACACTATGTGTCGTCTTTCTGACTAACCAATTTTATATGTCGTCTCTCACGCTGATCCAGCACATATACTTTGTCAGGTGAGATTAAAAGATTTTGATTAGCTAAGTTTAAGCTAACTACGTCTTTGTTAACGTTGCATGGTGGCGGTGGAGCATGATAGTTTAAACCTTCACGCCCGATTAGCTGAGGTCCGATAGTTCATCCATGCCCAATAACTCGTCTTGGCCTTGGCTTGTGGATGCCCAATTTGTCGGTGTCGTCCTCATCCAATATGTCGACCAAATATGCAGATTGTGTAGAAAATCTAGTTCAAAACTGCAGTAGTAAAAAATGCAAGGAAAATACTAAGGCTTTAAAGGTAGAAACATAAAAGGTTTCTTCAGCTCCCTCTTAAAGCGAGTATTTTCTTTATTCCCAAGCTTGACCTTTGTCTCTCAAACATAGTCTTGTCCAAAGGCTTTGTAAATATGTCAGCCACCATCTGCTTGGTTGGAGTGAAGATGGTTTTCAGCTCGTCTCTCTCCACCAGATCTTTGATCAAATGATACCTTATAGCAATGTGTTTCTTCTAGAGTGAAACACCGGATCATTTGTCAAATGAGTGATTAGATTTGTGCAATCAGGTTGTCGCTCCGTGACAGAATCAATGTGTCATCCACATAGACACCGATGATGATGATTTCTCCATCTATGACCTTTACATAAATATTGTAACTAGCCATCACGGGCTAAAAGCCCAAGAATCTTAGGGCTTGATCCTTTTCTTATAGCACTGCCTGTTGGCGGACTGCTTCAGTCCATAGATGCTTTTGTGCATTCTACAGGCATTGTCAACAAAAGACTTGTAGGTAAAACCTGGTGGCTAGTCCATATAGACATCTTCTTTCAGCTCTCCATGTAGGAACTCAGTCTCAGTCTCGTCTACAATGTAGATCATCAGATTGTAAGCAGCTGCATATGCAGATGTGTGCTTCACAACGGGAGAAAAGATCTCAGTATAGTCGATACCATACTTCTATGAGAAACCCTTTGCAACTAGCCTGGCTTTGTATCTCACATTGCCGTCTGGTCCATACTTGTACTTATAGATATTCATAGTTAGGCACCTATCCAGTGATCTAACCCTTGTTGACAGGCGGGAGAGCTACTACTACATGAGATCTTCGATCCTATAGTGGCACCGTTGTCGGAGATAGGTTTTCACTAACTAGTATAGCTGCATTTTAGCTATTTCTTGCTTTTTGGAGTAGTTTTAGGTAGATTTTTGGGTGTTTAGAGTTAGTTTTCTGTATTTTTCTATGTTTGGACTATTCACAGCTAGCGGAAGGAGGTGTGAGAGGGTGGAGGAGGCCCTGAATAGCCTCTAAGGGCTTGACTTCCAAACCAAAACCTGAGAAAATCCAAAAAAGACACCAATCTACATTTTGGAGGGAAAAAGAGCCTAAAATCTCATCAAATTTTAATATCTCCAAAACCAGTGAGAATTAATTCTTGCATGACTGACAACAGCTCCAAGGTACTATCCCAGATCTGCATAGAAGCCTGCGAGAGTTAGTTCCAAGCAGATTGCAAAAATCAGAGAAAAAACCATGAAAATTCAAAAAACCCTTGTAAAAATTCAAAAAAATGCAAATCTTCACCAAAACTCTTACAGAGCCCTCTGAAGTTCCATCTCAGTGAGACCAGGGCACATAGAAGCTTGCAAGAGTTAGTTCACTGTCTAAGTGCCTGTGCAAGAGTTCTCGGTGGAAAAAAGACGAGAAAGTACCAAAGAACCCTCGTAGACACTAAAATTTTCATTTCTAGTGGGCAAGAACCCTCACATAGAATTCTAAAATTCCATCTTAGTGAGGCCAGGATGCAGAAGATTCTGCGAGAGTTAGTTTGATTCCAGTGAGCAGAAAATTGGGTCTAAGTGCTAAAAAATCACTAAAAAGTAAAGATCCAGCAAATCCTTCCAGAAAGAACTCTCGCAAACCATTCCAATCAATCTTGGTTTTTTACCTACAAAACAGCTAAAAAACCCTTGCACAACCAACCCTAGCATAAGAAAACCCTAGCACACTAGATCAGTGAAAAGATCTGCACCAGATCTAGCTCTTGTCAAAATCTCAAGTCAATCAGTATAAGGAGTCAAAAGTTATCAAGGAAAAACCACCGTACAAGGCCTAAATTTCACTTTCGAGCCGATCAGATTGATCAGATCCTTAAGATCCAGACTGCATCCCATTGTAGAAGCAAGATCCAACTACTTTGGACCCCACCATCGGATGAATATGAGATCTGGACGATCAGTAGCAAGAAGGATAGCAAAGCAAGCACCACACCTTCCCAAATTAGCAACTGTGCAACAAGAGGTAGAACTGGAACCAATACCAATGGATGCAATGGGCCAACCTGTACCTGTCGCTCCCTTGCAGGCAGTCTAGAGAGCACCTCAGATGGAAATACCAAAATACGACAGATCATCAGATCCCATCCGCTTCCTCTAGATCTACAAGCAAGCTTGTGAAATCTACGGCGAACGGACACCTGAAGAAAAGTTGATGCTATTTCCCATGTCCCTATTAGTGGTGGCTCAAGATTGGTTTTTTCAACCTGTCAAAGGAAAGAGAATCCACCTAGGAAGCGGTTAAAGCGGCTCTCATCATGCGCTTTAAACCAAGGAAGTTCCTAAAAAGACCCATTTCTCCTGCTGAGCAAAGTCAAGATGGGAAAAAGAGAAAGGGTCAGGGACTATATTGAACGGGTCAAACATCTACGATCCAAGTGCAGTGCAGCCCTAATTCCTGATCATGCACTAATCATGTGGTTCCTAGTAGGACTACCATGGAGCATCAGAAGAGAGCTGAAATGATGTGACCAGTATGCTACTCTACAGGAAGCTATGGAAGATGCCATTAGGAAAGAGGATGAGAGATCAGACGACGAATATCCATCCACCCATACTCCTACTTCCTCGATAACATCATCATCATCAAATGCTTCTGTTCTATCCACATAATTGTTGTTGAGCAGCAACGCCACATCTACCGGAACCAAACTAGCTACAGTATCTACGACGCAAGAATGTCTAGTGTTCAGTATGCACACAAAACCATACAGCAAACGAGTGTCCAGTTTTAAAGCAAAATCTAAGACTGACACATAGATTTTTCCATCTATGCAATGCAACATCACACGATACGGCATTTTGCCCATTTAACTTTCAGATTGTTTAACAGAAGAGGAGTCCTTATCAGACTTCTTATCCATATCATCAAGGGGCACCAAATGCGACATCGAGGTACGGCGCACCAAATCAGCAACAACGTATGGCCTTACTTGCACCACAAGGGACAACCAATCAACAAATGGCCCATGTGAACTTGACAACAACGGAACCAGATATGCTAGTACCACCTCAACCTGAGCAGCAACAATGGTATGGACCGGATTAACCATTTATGGATCCTATCATAAATGAATATATCGTGGCCTATGCAGCTCAAACTCAACGTCAAGACGGGGAGAAATTACGGCTGTTACGGATGTGGCGAAGGACACAAAATTGCAGAATGTCCTTACAAAGGACAATATACATCCTTCTGCCAAGAATGTGGTTATGGACAGTACTACAAGAATTGTCAATTGAGACCTGGAACCAGTGCACCACTAAACTTCATTGCAATACAACAGGCAACAGTTCAGCGGGGATACCACCGGAAGGGCAACATTTTCATGCCCCTATGTTAGTCATTACGCGAGCACATAAGAGAAAAGGAAGTGGCTCCTTCACCACCACCATCGGTCACTGATGACTAACCCTTGACTTCAACACCATATCCGAATGTGAGGGAAGAAAAAAGACGGTACCAAAAAATACGACACTTTGCAAGGTTGTACTGGCAACCCCTTGTGGAAACATCTGTTGTATGACCAGTTTGCAATCACTTCTCCTCTCCACTCCATTCAAAAAAAAAAATGGAGTAAAGAGCCATAGCCAGGGCTCCACATCGTGCAGGTCTTCTTCTCACCATTATGTTGTCTCGGTTTATTTCTGCTCTTTCATTGGCCTTCTTTGGCTCCCTCTGACTGCTGCCTTCGATCTTGTCTTTGGTCTGACTCCCTCTTAGACTTGAAATTCTGCTTCTGCTTCTCTTTGTTGTTGTAGAGAGCTTGATCAGAGTTATCCTTGTCATCAAGGTGTTCATGGGCTTCCACCTCTTCTCTAATCTCGATTACAGCCTTCTCAAGGGTCATCTATGGATCTTTAGCAAGTAATGTTCCGGTCGTTTGAAACGATCTTGGTAGAGCTCGCAACAGGTATGTGAGCTACTTCTCTGTTGAGACTACATTCTTTGTTTCAAAATTATGTAGCGAGAGGAACAGGTCTTTCATTCTTCTGATGAAGGAGGTGAGGTCTTTACCATCCCATCTCAGATTGGTCAGCTGATCTTCAAGAAGCATAATTTGGCTTCGTGATTTTGTTTGAAATCTGGTCAGCAAAGTATCCCACATTTTCCTTGCATTGGAGAGTGTGGCTAGATCAAGTGTCAAGCTGTCTTCGATGGAGGAAGATAGGACGGCTACCGCCTTGGTTGTTTCTTTCTCTCCATTCCCATAGCTCTTTGCCAGTGGTTGTGGGCATCTCTTCTGTGCCACCAAGTTCATCTAAAGTGAAGAAGAACAAGTACAAGGTTACTTGTTTCTCATGTGGAAAAAAGGGGCATTTTGCCTCTCAATGCTACAAAAGGAAAAAGCAAGCCAACATCACTTGTGAAGATGAATCTCCTTGTGACAAAGAAGATTCACTTATGATGTCTAACTTTCATTGTAAGAACCACCAAGTGAAGATCTACAGGATTGCAATCACATGCAAACCAAAAGGACACCTGTAGAGCATGAACCACCCAACCAAATATGGAGAGGCTAGTCAATACCCTAACCAATCCACCCCCAAGCCATAGTAAAGAACACAAGAGAGGAGAGGAAGAACTGACTCAAGAATCACAATTCACAATAGGAGGATGGGCGAGTTTCCACTAGACTTATTCTCCTCAAGAGAGAGAGAATATTTCCTTTAGGATTTTCATGCAACCTAAATTGAGCTAATGATCTCCTATTCTTGCATTAAAGCAGTCTTCACCATGCATGTGCTACTATGTCCAATTATAGGTCTGGGCCCTCATATGATTATTAATTATTTAATACGACCATGTCCGAAATGACGTAGCATAACTAATAACCACATACAACTGGAGTGACTGGCTATCCACGTCAAGAATAATTCCGATTCTCTTGTACTAGACATGGACATAACATTCATCTTCCTCTTTCAAGCATTCTAATGTATGGTGGCTAGATAGTAGTGCTTCATCCCACATGAGTAGTGATAAAAACTCTTTTTGTAATCTTGTACCATACAAAGGATCTAGAAGTTGTATCTATAACGCAAATGATGAGGAATGCATGATAGAAGGCACATGAAGCATATCTTTGGATAAGCTTAATCTTAATGATGTGCTATATGTTCCTAGTTTGACTAAAGATCTAATAAGTGTAGGCCAACTCAATGATGATCTACAAGTAGATTTTAGATATTGTACTTGCTTGATCACAAAAGATGATGATATAGTAGCATCATGTTCTCGTTTTAGAAGGTTATTCAAGCTTGATGGAAATGGAAATGCTAATCTTTGCTCGGATATTGTGCTACAAGGAAAGCTATCAAGTGAAGATCTATGGCGTAGGAGGTTGGGCCATCCCAACTCCAAGGTCATGCAATCTATGTGCAAGTTGGAGCTAGCTCATGGTTTGCCTAAGCCCATGATCAAGGAGCCAAGTCCTTGTGATGCATGTGCATTGGCCAAATCACATGCAAGGCCACATCAAAGTTCAACCACCAAGTCCAAAGCACCTTTGGAACTCATCCATAGTGACATCCATTTCTCATCCACCAAGAGCAAGGGTGGAGCAACATGTTTTATAACATCTATTGATGATTAGTCACTTTTTTTTGTTGGGTTTACCTCTTATCTTCTAAAGCACTTGCATATGAAACTTTTGTGAAGTTCAAAGCTTTTGTTGAGAATCAACTATCTTGTAAAATTAAAGCTTTGAGAAGTGATAATGGAGGTGAATACATCTCCAAAAAGTTCATAAACTTCTGTAATGATTTGGCATTAGAAGAGATTTCACTTGTGCCTACTCTCCTCATACTAATGGAGTGGCCGAGAGAAAAAATAGAACTCTATGTGAATGTGCAAAGCCACTTAGACTAGAAGCTTCTCTTTCTAAAAAATTTTGGGGGAGAATCAATAGGATGTGCTAACCATCTTTGCAATTTCTTGCCAAATCATGCTATAGAAGATATTTCACCTTATGAAAAGTTGTATAAAAGGAAACTCGGGGGTTAATCATCTAGAACATTTAAATGTGTATGTTTTGTACATGTACCTCTTGAAACAAGAAAAAAAGATGATGTTAATGCTCTTAAAAGCATTATGATAGGCTACTCAAGTAAAGCCTATAGGATCTTTGTTCCATCTACTAATTAAACTATGATAAGCAGAGATGTGATCTTCCATGAAGATCGAATGTACATGAAGGACAATGTGGCAAGAATCATAAGAGCTTATTCATCAAGGAGGAGTCTCTTCATCAAGTATTGATCATGATGCTCACTTACTTGGAAAAAGGCAAGCAAGTGGAGGATTCAAGCTCTCTACATGCTTTTCACACCTCCATTGAAGAACCATCAAGTGTGGAGGAAGCTCTTCAATCAAAGGATTGGATCAAAGCTATGGAGGCCGAGCATGAAGCTTTGATGCAAAACAAAAACCTGGCAACTTGTAGATCCACCTAATGACAAGCATGCCATTGAATGCAAGTGGGCTATAGAATCAAGCCCAATAATGATGGATCAATCAACAAGTTCAAAGCAAGGCTTTGTGCTAAAGGCTATGCTCAGATCAAAGGCATAGATTATGAAGAAACCTTTGCTCCTGTAGCGAAGATGGTAACCATTAGGATCCTCATTGCCATTTGTTGCATTTATGATTGGAAAATGCTTCAACTTGATGTTTCCAATGCTTTCTTGAATGGTTACTTATAAAAAGAAATATATATGCATCAACATCCAGGTTTTGTTGTGAATGCCAAAGGATCAAAAGTATGCTTACTTTTGAAAGTCTTTATGTCTTGAAACAAGCCCCAAGGGCTTGGTATGAGAGGTTGAACACTTATCTTCTTTCTATTGGTTTTAAAATTAGCCCATATGATCCATCATTATATCTTAAACATGTTGGTAACGATGTAATCATGTTGCTTATTTATGTTGATGACATTCTATTATGTGGAAGCAACATGGATTTACTTATTGATACCAAGATCTCCTTAGGAAAGGAATTCAAAATGCAAGATCTTGGATTTTACATCATGTACTTGGATTATTGTAAATTGATGGCCGGTGGCTTATGCACCATCTCCATCAAGTTTGAAGCTATTTTGACTTCTACAAATCAAGAAATCTTCGTTCTCAGCCTATACTGGCATCTTAGGATCAGTGTGAATGCTTCATGGAAGTCTATAAAGTACAATGAGAGCTCACATCCATATAGTGGTAGCTCAAGTTTCTACTCAATAAAGTATGTGGTGACCTCTTAACATGATTGGATCAATGATTTTTTACCTAAATGAAGATTCATAGACATATATTAAATGTTGTTGGATTATTATCCTCATAATCAATCTTTAATCTGCATCCATTTATATATTCAATTTCTATAGTTTTACTCATGTTTTTATAGTCTGCAGAAATACACGAGAATGGCTGATAGTCGGCTTCGACAACAATAGAAATTATCGAAGGTGTTCGAGACTATCGAATGTTAACATAACATAGTTACCACTTGTTTTGAAACTAACGATTTGCCCTAACCCTTGTTAACAAGTAATTATCGTGTGATAGCGCATTATTATGGCTAAGTGCCAATTGCAATTTGCGACCATACAATTGACTTTATTGTCATTGTGGATAAGCCTAAACGACATTCTTCACTAGTATATAAAGTTGATTATTTTCACTTACTTTGTTGCTAAGTTGGTTAAGCTATTGATCCTGGAGATTAATAATAGGTGCATTGCTAAAGGCACTTACAACTTATTAGCAGTAGTGCATCAAACATAGTCGATCAGAATACTCAGAGCTAGTTTCGAATACTCAGAGCTAGTTTCAAGTACGTGATTACATTCGCTAAGTGTTTTCTGCTCGCTATGCTACTTACTGAATCAATTATACAATTTTATTCCATTTAGTATTATATTTGAATGAATGAATATTTCTCTGTTCTATTGTAATTTGATTACATTCTCTTACAGTTTTCTCTAACTATCGAATACTTCGATACAGCTGTTTGCTCTGTTATGTTTGTCTACGAAATCAATCTTACTAATTGATAATTTTAAAATTAGAATCAAGTAGAATCGAACATGGCAATAGTCACAATAGTTTTGTTTGAATTTGATAGACATAGTCATACATCAAAAGAATGATCTTTCCGC